>CAKALU010046500.1:0-11985 GCA_916700995.1 Hozukius guyotensis
CACGGTTACAGTGATCAACCTCTCATAGTGATCACGGTTACAGTGATCAACCTCTCATAGTGATCACGGTGACAGTGATCAACCTCTCATAGTGATCACGGTTACAGTGATCAACCTCTCATAGTGATCACGGTGACAGTGATCAACCTCTCATAGTGATCAACCTCTCATAGTGATCAACCTCTCATAGTGATCAACCTCTCATAGTGATCACGGTTACAGTGATCAACCTCTCATAGTGATCACGGTTACAGTGATCAACCTCTCATAGTGATCACGGTTACAGTGATCAACCTCTCATAGTGTCTGTAATGATGCAGAAGGGCTGAAGTGAAGGAACTCACATCTCTGTTTCTGCAGCGGTCGGGTCTTTGGGATGTTGGTGAGAGGATGCAGAGCTTTGGATGTGAAGCTCTTCCGTTGTTTGTTCTCCAGCGGGGTGACGTACGGCAGCTCCAGAGAACTGACAACAACAAAGAGATGTTATAGAAGAAGAAGAAGGATGATGTCATCATCACCTGTGGTGACATCAACACACCTGGATTTCTCTACTGGGTTCTTCTCCTTTGTGGTTCCTTGTTTCTTGGTTTTGGGTTTAATGAGGAAATTTGAAGTTTCTTCTTTCACTTTTCCGGCGGTGACTGTCCGACCTTTCTTTTTCACCGGCTCCTGGAAGAAATGACGGGAACACGTTATAATAACAGCATGCTTATTATTATTATTATTATTATTATTATTATTATTATGTCATTTCCATAGTATTAGAAGCCTGAGCTGTTTTTAAGCAAGTTTTCCCGGTCTGTCAATGCTAGTATGAAAATTACAATAAATCACAACAAAACTTATTTTTTTAAATGGAAACAGGGTGTTTAACTACGGAGGACGGAACCTGACAAAATAAAAAAAAAATGAATAAATAAATAAATATGTCATTAAATGTAGCAAAAATATTAAAAATAAATGGATCCATTAATTAATTGACAAAATGTGACATAAATTGATATTTCTGTTTTAATTTGCTTCTTTATTTATTTATCTTTGTATTAATTCCCTTATTTATTTTTGCATTTTTTTTATTTATTTATACATTCAATTTTTAAATGTATGTATTTATTTATGTATTTATTTATTCATCTATTTATTTCTGCACGATTTTCCCTTTGTATTTCAACCCTTATTTATTTCCCCAAACTTATCTTTATACATGTCTTTGTGCATAAATCACAACAAAAACGTCTTGTTTTAAATGGAAACAGGGTGTTTAATAATTAATTTAAATAACTAAATAAAATAAATAAATATGTCATTAAATATTTTTTTTCCCTTTATTTATTTATGTATTTTTTTTTTTTTAATTATTTTTTTAATTAGTTTATTTATGTTTGCATTTATTTTATATTTATTTTTAAATATATGTATGTATGTATGTATTTATTTATCTATTTATTTCTGCACAATTTCCCTTTGCATTTCACCCCTTATTTATTTTCCCAAACTGAATTATTTCTGTTTCTTTTCTTTATACATTTCTTTAACAAAAACTTCTTATTTCAAATGGAAACAGGGTTTTTAACGTCCAGCTGCTCGTAATGCATCGAATTATCTGAATGTGTCAAGAATGAAAGTGAAACGGTGAAGAAAGCCGGCAGCGCTAAAACCACTGCAGCTTGTTGAGATCATTTATCACTAAAACATTTCATCAGATATTTTTATCACAAATGCATCCTTTGATGTTTTGTTTAAAATAAGGCAGACTGCATAAAAAACAGGTTATTTCTAATAATTAATAAGAACAAAAATAAAAGCAGGAAGTAGCACATTAATGAAGGAGTTGTGCGTAATAATAATCCTTTGCAGACTGCAGGGAGGGAACCAGGCGATATGCTGGAAAGGAGGAGGAGGAAACTACTGAGCTGCCTCTGTGAAGATCAATGAACGGTGTAACTTCAGTGGGACTTCAGCGTACCTCTTTGATGTTGGTCTCCACATCTGGATTGGAGGTCTCCGTGGTGGTGGAGGAGCTGTCGTCGTTGTCGGCCAGGTTGTCTTTCAGCTCGTCTCCCTGAGTCTTTACTGCTGGCTTCTTCTCCTTCTCTTCCTTCTTCTTCTGGGCTTTTGTTTTGCCCCTCAGCTTCCCTTTGGATTCCAACACTGTGAAGGAGATCAACAGAGAGCTCACAGACCTGAACTGACCGTCTACTCTCTCTGTGATGATGAAACCTGATGTGGTACCTTTGTTCTGTATTGACTGACTCTGGTCCTGTAGAGTCTCCCCGCTGAGGGAGTCTGGACGGTCCAGATCGTTGTCCATGGCTCCGATCAGGTTGGCGTATTCTGCCTCCTCGGGACAGAGGCCTCCTCTGAGAGGCAGCGAGGACCCGGAGAGACCGGGACTCTGGAGGTCCAGCTGTTTGGTGCTCCGGGCCTTGCGGTTGGTGAGCTGGCAGGCGGCCGGAGGGCCTTCCTGGCCTGAGGTTGTACTTCCTTTGGTCAGCTGTGAGGAAGCAGCAGCTTGCATAGATGGGCGGCCGAAGCCGATCCTGGACCTCTTGTCTTGGCTGTCGGAGTCGGAGAAGGTGCGGCTGCTGCCCTGTCGGCCTCCGATCCGAGCCGCTCCGTTGCTGGACGCGTATACTCCTCTGGAGCTCTGGGGGGGGTCGCTGTAATCATTCAACCTGAAGGGGGAGAGATAATATCTGTTGAATTACACTTTACATGTTCTGACACTTTAAGGTCCAGTGTGGAGGATGTGGTGATGATTTCAACCAGCTGAAGCCTCTCCCGGGTGCCAGGCGTGTTGGAGAGCTACGGTGGCCGACGTGAGAAGTGAATGTCCCTCTCTAGAGTCATCTGGAGCAGAGGCAGTATATAGAGAGTGTGTGTATGTGGGAAATGAGTGGTGAAGCAAGAGAGAGAGAGAGAGAGCGGCAGCAGCGAGTAACGATATGTATGATTTTTAAGTATTAGTAAAGTCTTTCTGTACGCTGATGATACCTTGCGGTTTGTCTGAGATGTAACTCAGCCTTTACACTTACTTTGAATCACTGTGAATCTGCACAATTTCCCTGAGATTAAAAGGCCTCCCGGTCTCCATGTTGGAGTTGGACTCCACAGACACGCGTCTCTTGAACGGCTCCCAGATGCTCTGAGCCTCCAGGTAGGCCGTGGCGATCACCAACAGAAACATGGAGCTGAAGAGAACCAAACAAATACAAGATGAGATATAACAGCGTGGTGATGATGATGATGATGATGATGATGATGAGTCGGTACCCACCTCATGATGAGAGACACGATGATGTAGAGCTCCAGCTCCCAGCCCGGTCGGGGCAGCGTCTCTGCACATGCTGCTAACATGTGGTAGGGCAGCGAGGCGTTCAGGACGAACACGAACTCTGAGCCTCCACATGTCACCAGTTTCAGCTCCCGGATCACTCGAGATGAAGTGAAGTCGGGTGTAAACCTGCACGGAAAACAAGCAAATGCGAGACTGATATCAACCTCCTGGTTACAGCCAGAGGCCAGAGGTCAGAGGTCAGAGGTCAGAGGTGGTGGATAACTGGAAGAGCTGGGAGGAATATCTGTGATTCAGGAAGCTATGAGTCATTTAGATATATTCATTTTGTAATCGACCATAATGGACTAATTCAACCCTTTAAATTAGGGATGCACCGATACCAATACCAGTACCGGGTATCGGATCCGATACTGTGCTCATGTACTCGTACTCGCAAAACGGCTCCGATACAACGGCACCGATATGACGTTAACCTCTCGTCACCATCTTTCGGGTCCTATCACACGCTCCACCTCCCCGACGGTGCGGGCGAGACGATCCCGTGGTGCGCCCGACCCCGCTGGGCCGGGATCACACCTCAGACGGCGTGCGTCGGCCCTCACTTTCATTGCGCCACGGGGTTTTGCTTGAACCCTCTGACTCGCGCGTGCGTTAGACTCCTTGGTCCGTGTTTCAAGACGGGTCGGGTGGGTTGCAGACATCGCCGCAGACCCCCGGCGCCTTTTACGTGGGCCGAGTCCCGCCATGGGGGCGCGCCCGGCGGGGAGAGACGGCGCTGCGAGCACTTTGTCCACGGCCCCGGGAAGCACCTTCGCCCCGAGCCTTTCCAAGCCGACCTAGAGCCGGTGGCGGCGCACCGCTTCGTATGCGGGACTCCCCAGCCTGCCGTGTGTCGCTCACACCCTCCAGCTGGCTGTTAACGAGGGTCTTTAGGCACAGAGAAGTACTTGTATCGGTACTTGGTATCGGAGAGTACCCAAATGTAAGTACTTGTACTCGGTCTGAAGAAAGTGGTATTGGTGCATCCCTAGTTTAAATGATTTGAGCCGTGACGGTGGAGGTGTGGTTGGTTTCAGGGCTCTTTGTCTCAACAACAACAGTGGATGTTTTCTGACTGACTGTTTAATGAACATTCCTGAGGGGAGGAACGCTGCAAACCTGTTTGAGAGCGGCAGCTGCATTTCGACTGTTGATTACCAGATCAACACTGTTTCAAATAAAATGTCAAGTTTATCAAATCAATTGATAATTCATCACTCAGTTTCTCAGTTCACATACATTTTCATCACCTCCATTTGTATCAGTTAATCTTTGTTACCTCCAGCCCTCATAGTTTTGAGGTTTGGTGCAACATGATTTAAAGTTACACCATAATTTAAAAATGAATCCTCGTCGGTGCAACTGGGCCTAAAGCGAGGAATAAAACTGAGAGCTGAGGGGAGGAAGCAGCAGCAGAGAGACAGAGAGCCGATTCATCCTCTTACTGAGGGCTTACTGATCCAGAGAGGCTGAGACGAGTATTTATAGAAGTTCACGCTGCAGGTTCCAGATCAGACGAACAGAAACACTCACAGTATGATGAGGTCTTTGGAAGCGTTGGGCTTCAGTGCAAACTCCTGACAGTTGAGAACTTTGAATCCGTATCCTTCACACGCCTGGCCGTTGATTTCTGCTGATCTGATGGTGATGGGCAGCAGGCCGGTGTTCTCCACTCTGAACGTCCTCTTCAGAGTGAAGTTTGGCTCCCTCACTTTCAGCTCTGAAATAACATGAAGGGTTAATAATCAGACCACTTTTAAAGCTGGAGAGAAGATACTGGAAGAAACTCTAAAACCTGATGAATCCATCGGTACCAACCATGTCAGACTAGCTGGTCATGAAGGAGGTTAAATAACGCTCCAAACTTACACTAAATGTTGGAGAGGAAAAACTGTCATGTCCATTTTCAAAGGGGTCCCTTGACCTCTGACCTCCAGATCAGTGAATGTAAATGGGTTCTATGGGTACCCACGAGTCTCCCCTTTACAGACATGCCCACTTTATGATAATCACATGCAGTTTGGGGCAAGTCATAGTCAAGTCAGCACACTGACACACTGACAGCTGTTGTTGCCTGTTGGGCTGCAGTTTGACATGTTATGATTGGAGCATATTTTTGGGATATTTTTCTGACATTTTTTTTCAGACATTTTTTTTACTTTTTTGGACATTTGTTAGATATTTGTTTTTATTTTTTTCTGACATATTTCAGACTATTTTTTTCATACATTTGTCGGACATTTTTTTGACTTTTTTCTGACGTTTTTTCTGACCTTTTTTTTTTTTAATTCTTGATATTTTTCAGACATTTATCGGACTTTTTTTTGTCTTTTTTTTACGTTTATTTGACTTTCTTTCTTTTCTTTCTTTTTTTTTTTTACATTGTTTTGACTTTTTTTCAGACATGCTAAATCTTGATGCTAAATGCAGAACCTGTGAGGGTTTCTGGATCAATATTAGTCATTGTTTTGTGTTGTTAATTGATTTACAATAATAAATATATACATACATTTTACATAAAGCAGCATATTTGTCCACTCCCATGTTGATAAGAGGATTAAATACTTGACTAATCTCCCTTTAAGGAACATTTAGAACAGATAGAAAATGTGCGATTAATTTGCGATTAATCACGATACGATTTTTAAATCGACTGACAGCCCTAATATTTATTTATGGGTTTTTTTTTTTACATATAAATTACTAAATTTCTTCTGTATATTTTTGTATTTATTTATTTTATATTATGTCATTTATTAACTTTTTATTTATCTTTAAAGAAATGTGACTCCATGTGTGTGGCTTTGTGTAAATGAAAGTGTATTAAATCACACGACCAGGACTTATTCCTACTACCTGTCTCTAAAGTCTGGACTGAACTGGTGAAAAGGGTTTTTAATGCTTCTTCTGCTGCAAAATCACCTGAATCTTCAGGAGCTCGTCTCTCGGGACGCATTTAAAGTGATCCTAAATAACTTGGAAATCTGGCTGCAGATGTTTTCAGGGTTGTTTTTTGATATCTTCTAATTCTGTTATTTTGTTCTTTGTTTTCATTTACAACTGTCTTTTATTTCTGGTCAAATAAAAATATAAAAATCAGATTTTATGTGGATACATGGTGTTAAATAGCATCGAGGATCACACTGACGTGGACGAACACAACAACACAAACTCACTCTCTGTGCAGTCTTTGAGCAGAGCCTCGGTCATCTTGAACCTCAGCGAGCTGCCTTGTCCCGGAGGTTTCCCCGCCACCTTCAGGCTCTCCGTCGTCCCTCGACCGTGAAGTACGATGGTGTCGATCACGGTCAGATTATTCCTAAACACATTCACAATGAAACACACATTCATTTCAAGAGGTATGATTTTTCGAAAGTGTCCAAAAATAGTAGTGTTTCCTTGATGGATTACGGAGCCCCTCTGGATGGATTGTAAGAACACGTGACGGCTCGTTGTAACGGCTGAACGACGCGCTGCAGGACAGTTTTTAAAGTACGTCGCTGCATACATCCGTTACAGAGATATTAAAGTATGAAGTGAGTGCTTTTTGCAAACAAAAAATACATGTCGTTAGGGCTGCCGCAGTGAAGGAATGAGATTTTGTCTTTCTGTCGTCCCTATTTAGCTCCATTACCTGACGATGAGGAGGGAGGAGACGCTGTGGTTGCTGGTGGGAGTGAATCTCACGCTGAAGGCCTTGACTTCTCCGGGCAGCAGGAGGAGGTTGTACACAAAGGGTCTGGTTGATCCCTCTATGAAGCCTGTACTGCTCCTTATTAGCGATGTCTAAGAAACAAACAGAGGGGCCTGTTAGAGACAAACTGCTTCCACATGCTGCCTCCGTCACGGACGAGAGGACGAGGCGATCAGCAGTTACACGCCAACCAGCTGAGTGTGTGAATTCCTGGATAACAGTGAATCCACTCACTTGATTTCTGTGAACCTGGAACTCTAAGGTGCTGGTGTCAATGTTGATGTTGGATAAATTTCCCAACGGCAGCCTGGAAGATAAAAATCAGCGTCAGAGTGAGACGAGGGGAGAAAGAACGAGAGCGTCCTGAGCTGGTGGAGATGTCCCAACCTGTCAGCCAGCTTCCCAGAGAACACGGAGGGGTTGGGCAACAGGGCCAACGGGAGGACCTGGACGTAGACGAGGACGTCGGCGGGATTCTGCAGAATCACCTCCTCCTCCTGCAGAGACACAGAAACACGTCACACCTCAGGTTCAATCACAGGACTTTAAAACCTTTAGACATTCCTGCTATATTGTATTTTATATTGTGATTCAATATTATTATATTTTTTGGACATTTTTTCAGACATTTTCTCGAATTCTTTTCAGACATTTTGTTTCCATCCTTTACTGGATGTGTAGTGTTTACCACGCTGGATTTAACATGTGAGGGTGCAGGTCGTATCCACGCTGACCCTCCAACGTTTTACACTTCCTGAGGTTTGTTTTGGTTGACGGATACGGAACGGATATGACGTCACGTTACTCAGACTACCACAATAAAAGCGGTAACTTCCTTCTACCTCCACATAGACTCAGATGAAGCAGATATATCGTCCCCCCTACTGAGCACATATCCCAGCAGGAGGCCGGCTGTTTGTACTCACAGAGGAGCTGTTGGTGTTGGTCAGAGGAAACAGAATCCGCTGTGAGGAGTTGACCAGCGAGGGCCAGGTCAGGTGGGCCGTTATTTTAGCTTGCACGTTTTTCTGGAGGTCCGTGTTGACTTCAAAGACGGCTTCAATCCTTAAGAGAGAAAAGAAACAACATGTTGTGACGTTCTGTGAACAGCTCGACGGTGTAGAGCAGTTTAATCTGACGACAACTGAATCCTGACTAATCCTGATATACTGACTTGTTGCCGGAGCGCTCCTTCAGCTCTTTCCATCGCCTGAGGAGTTTCTGGTGGAGATCCACATCAGCGTCCCAGATATCCTCCTGTAACGCCAGCCCGTGAGGCTTCGACTCCGCTGCGGGAGGAAAAGATTCATTTTTTTATTTTGACTCTAGTTTTCTGAGATTTATACGACGGCGTATTGTAGGTTAAAAGAATAAATCAAAAATGACGGAGCCAGGGAAGGAGTAATATTCAGAGAACAAAATGTACGAGATTAAAGTCGTAAATTTACAAGAAAAAAAGGTGAATATTATCTGAGATTAAAGTGGTACATTTATGAGAAACAAACTCAAATATTCTCTGAGATCATAAACTCATAAATTTGCAAGAAAAAACTTTAATTGTGCAAAACCGTGGTGTCGAGATGTCGTTGCTCCTAAAGTAGTATTATTATGATCGAGGTGAAGGTCCTGAAAGATGCATATACAAGTTTTCTTTCATGTTCTTTCGGAGTTCTTTTATGAACATAAATAAATACTAATATAATTTATATATTTTGCAATCAGCGGCTCAAGTTACCGCAGTGTTTAACGGTGGCGTCTGTGGTGAGATGAGGTTGATCCAACTTTGCAAAGTGAAGTGATGTCATTCCTTGATAAAAAAAACAACATTTTTTCAAGTTTTTTTCTTGGAAACTTGAGACTTTAATTTCAGAAAATTTCTGAGGATTTTCTTGCAAATTTATGACTTTATAATCTCAGAGAATATCCACGTTTTTTCTCGTAAATTTGTGAGTTTTTTATCATAAATTTATAACACTTTAATCTAAAAAAATATTCAAGTTTTTTCTCGTAAATTTGTGACTTTATAATCTCCGAAAATATCCACGTTTTTTTCTTGTTTGTGATTTCATAATCTCAGGGAGGATGCAAGTTTTTTACTTTGTAAATTTGTGACTTTAATTTCAGAAAATTTCTGTGTTTTTTCTGGTAAATTTGTGATTTTATAATCTCAAAGAATATCCACGTTTTTTTCTCTGAATATTCCGCCCTCCCCCGGCTCCGTAATTATTATTTTGTTTTTACCTACAAAGACCCATAACAATACGCCGTCGTAGATTTGAATGTTGAACACACTCAAAAACAACAAAACAACTTACATTTAAGCACAAATGGCAGCCCCACATAACAGTGATCACCACACTGCAAGCTGGCGTCAAAATAAATATTAGCCACCTGAAAAAGATGGAGGAAAGGAAATAAGTCCATGTTTATAAGGCCCCTGAAGGATCGGTCACGTTGCCCAGAGAGAGACGAGGAGGGGCTACCTTAGATTTACGTCTGGGCTCCAGCTCGTCTTTGTTGTTGCGGAGCCGTTTATAATAGAAACGTATGTCTTCGGTCAGCGAGCGGATCTGCTGGAGCCTCACTTTCTGAGTAAAAGAGCTCTGAATGCTGAAGCTTTGATGAACCACTTTCCCCTGAAGAGAAAAACACACACATATACAGACATGTTAAGAGCCTGAACACCTCACAGGAATGCAGCTCTGCACAGGACACTTTATCTCACACACTTTAACCTTGAGGCCTCAAAACTTAGGAGGATTTAGAAACCAAAGTGGGAGGTCTGGTGTCTCCTCCTCCAGGACACTTTGAGTTTCAAAGACTGATTAAAGAATGAAAACAAAATAATAATTGCACTGATGCAAAAGATTTGACAAAACGCCCCTTTTCTTTAAAAGAAACGGGAATTCTTCTGTCCAGGACATCTGAATCTGAAAGCTGCTGAAGTATTTCTTTCTTTAATTCTGTGTTCAGACCAAGAGTGAAGCAAATCTCCGCCTCGCTTTACCGGCTAGAGTCGGACCGCCGGTATCATTTGTGTTCATTCACTCTAGACGCTCCGGAGAGGAGGAGGAGCTCGTCTCCATAGATACCAACGACTCTTTTTCCTCCATCAACCATGGAAGAAATAACCTCTGTTGCTGCTTTGTTCATGTTGGTGAAGTCCCAGATATGTCAGAAAACCAAATGCCATCGTGTCTGGGTTCATAACGTCACCCGGCGGCGAGCTGTATTCACATACAGTGCCGTTGCACTGATTGTATCTAGCAGCCACGCGTCTCTACTGTGGTATGAACCCAAAATAAACAGACTCTGCTGTGATTTAATATCAATAAACAGATCAAAATGATGCTGAAATAACTACATAATGATGCTGATTAGTAAAAAGTCGGCGATGTCTGCGACCCACCCGACCCGTCTTGAAACACGGACCAAGGAATCTGACGCACGCGCAAGTCAGAGGGTGCAAGCAAAACCCTGTGGCGCAATGAAAGCGAGGGCCGGCGCGCGCCGGCTGAGGTGGGATCCCGGCCCAGCAGGGTCGGGCGCACCACCTGCCTGTCTCGCCCGCACCGTCTGGGAGGTGGAGTGAAAGTAAAGTGGTATCGGAGCCGTTTTGCGAGTACTAGTACGAGTACATGAGCACAGTATCGGACCCGATACCCGATACTGGTATCGGTATCGGTGCATCACTACTCTCCAGTTATCTCTCTGCCTCTCACTCATTGTCCGGGTGGAAACAGACTTTTAGAGTCGTAGGACTTATACATGCAGTACGGTTCCACAAACAGATAACGAAAAGGAAAATTTGTCGGGAGAAATACGGGAGAGTTGTGTCAGGAGTGCTGGCGAGTATAGTGTACAGGTGTGAACAGATGTTGGTGTAACTTACAGGAAATGAAGACGGTAAAAGGATGTGCTTGGGAGAGCTGTTTAATGTCCCCACAGCTATGAGAGCTCTGACTGGGATGGTTAATATCTGAGGAGGAAGAAGAGTCACCGTTAGTCTGATTCATGTTGATGATTCAACAGAAACAGCAGATTTAACAGCAACACCACCTACCTCATAATCTGTGGTGATGTGTATGGCTCCGTCGTACATGCCCTCCAGTGCTTTGGCCACTAGTGTCACTCTGAATGCTGCGTAATAGCCAGATGCTAATATCACCTTCATAGAGACAAAAAGATGTGTTAGTTCTTCTTTTTAAATGCAAACAAGTCTAACTGATGGTGCTGCAGATTCTCAACATGAGGAAGCTGTAAAGTACCTTTAAGACAAGACTGAGGTCAAACCCAGTACACATCTGGACCGTGTTCGGTCAGTCTGGGAATTTGTGGCTAAATAGTTCCACTAGTAGTCAGTGATCATGTCTGTAATGTTAAATCCAGCGCTACACGTCCACCAGGTCCGGCGAGGACACTAGAGGACGTGTCCTATCGTTGAAAGCACCTGATTGGTCCCTGGTTTTCAAACAGGAAACAACATTGCGTCCTGCTCGTTAACTTTCTGGTATTCCGTCTAAACGATCCACCAAAATCTACCTTTAAGAGAGAAACAGGCGCTGATGTCACCGCTGCACCTGGTTTCATGTTAGAACTAGATCGTCTAGTTTCACAGCTCCATCCAAGTTTAGTGAGGCGGACGTGTCACGCTGGACCTGCTTTACTAATGCCCGGTTCAGACTCCCCGATATCAGCCCGATTACAGCCCGACACGGCCGTCGTAGGAGATCGATTACAGCCCGACGCGGCCGTCGTAGAGGATCGATTACATCCCGACACGGCCGTCGTAGGGGATCGATTACAGCCCGACACGGCCGTCGTAGGAGATCGATTACAGCCCGACGCGGCCGTCGTAGAGGATCGATTACATCCCGACACGGCCGTCGTAGGGGATCGATTACAGCCCGACGCGGCCGTCGTAGAGGATCGATTACAGCCCGACACGGCCGTC
>CAKALU010046507.1:0-20956 GCA_916700995.1 Hozukius guyotensis
GTATGTCGACATTTTCTTCTAAAAAAAGTCATAGTTTAGTATGTCGAAAAATTTCATGAAAAAAAGTAATAGTATAGTATGTTGAAAAATTAAATAAAAAAAAGTCATAGTATAGAATATCGAAGAATTTCATGAAAAAAAGTCATAGTATAGCATGTTGAAAAATTTCATGAAAAAAAGTCATAGTAAAGTATGTCGACATTTTCTTCGAAAAAAAAAGTCAGTTTAGTATGTCGAAGAATTTCATGAAAAAAAGTCATAGTATACTATGTCAAAAAATGTTATAAAAAAAGTCATAGTAAAGTATTTGTAACTTTTTTTGAAAAAAAGTCATAGTATAGTATGTCTAAAAATTTCATGAAAAAAAAGTCAGTGTATTATGTCGATATTTTTAAAAAAAAAGTCATAGTATAGTATGTCTAAAATTTCATGAAAAGTCATAGTATAGTATGAGGAAGAATTTCATGAAAAAAGTCAGTGTATTATGTCGAAATTGTTTTTTAAAAAGTCATAGTATAGTGTGTTGAAAAATGTCATGAAAAAAAGGTTATAGTATAGTATGTCGAAAAATTTCATGAAAAAAGTTGTAGTATATTATGTAAAAAAAAGTTTTGAAAAAAAAGTGATAGTATAGTGTCGAAAAATTTCATGAAAAAAAATATAGTATAGTATGTCGAAAAAAAAAAAGTCAGTATAGAATGTCAGTAAAAATTATGAGTATAGTATGTCGAAAGAAAATCATCACTAATAGTAATAATGCGTTTTATTTATAGAGTACTTTTCAGAAGAAGTCAGACACTTTACATGAATAAAAATTGTTTTAAAGAAAAAGAACAAAAATATTAAACACACAACATAATTGACACATTAAAATTAGTTCTAAAATGTGAGTTTTGATTTGTGTCTTGGATTTGGACAGGTTAGAGCAGTCTCCGATGTGTTTGGGGAGCGAGTTCCAGAGGGAGGAGGCAGCTATGGAGAATGTTCTGCCGCCCCAAGTCCAATGCTTCGTCGTGAGTGGTGGAGACAGGAGGTTGGCATCCGAAGAGCAGAGGCTGCAGGGAGAGTGTGGTTGTGGAGCAGGTCAGTGAGGTAGGAGTGGGCCTGGTTATGAAAAAATTATAGTTTAGTATGTCATAAAAAAATCATAAAAGGGAATAGTATAGTATGTCGAAAAAAAAAAAGTTATGGTATAGTAAGTGGAAAAAATAAAAAAAATAATAGTATAGAATGTCGAAAAAAAAGTCATAGTATAGTATGTAGGAAAAAAAAGTTATAGTAAAGTATGTCGAAAAAATTAAAAATAAAGTAATAGTATAGTATGTCGAAAAAAAAAAAAGTCATAGTATGTTGAAATTCTTTTAAAAAGTCGTATTATAGTATGCTGAAAAAAGTGATAGTACAGTATGTGAAAAAAAAGTCATAGTATAGTATGTCGAAAAAATTAAAAAAGTCGTAGTATAGTATGTCGAATTTTTAAAGAAAAGTCATAGTATAGTATGTCGGAAAAAATAAAAAAAAAGTCAAAGCAGTAGCGGTTGTAATAGTATTAGGCACATGCATATGTGATGCAAACTCATATATCGTCCTTCTCTTCTATTCTCCCCAGATGAGCGCAGAGTTCCGGACCAACACAGAGGACGACAGAGTTTCTACATTTCGACCAGCGTATTCTACTGTATGAATTCAGAAGTCTTATTATGATGCCGCCTTTTCAATAAAAAAAGTTAAAATTTTTGGTTTTCTTTTTCATAACCTCCTCCTCCTATCTCTCCGAATTGGGAGTAGAAAGGTTCACGCTCTGGACACTAGTGCCCTCACAAGACTTAGAACTATTCTTTTCTCTATATAATTTTTCAAGGCATACTATACTATGACATATTTTATGACACTATATGACATACTAGATAATTTTTTTTGATGGCATACTATACTTTGACATTTTTATGACAATACTATATTAATTTTCCTATGACTTTTTATATATTTTATGGCATAGTATACTATGACATTTTATTATTAATTATGACATACTATATTATTTGTTATGGCATCTTTTATTTTATGGCTTACTATACTATGACATGTTTTGACATACCATACTAAGAGATTTTTTTCATTCTTATATTATGCCTTTTTTAATTAAGTATATTATATTATTTTATTAATTTTTATGGCAAACTATACTACGTTGTTTATTATGCTATACCATATTTTTTATGGCATGCTGTACTATGACATTTTAATGGCATAACATATTAAGACATTTTTTTATGACATGTTTACGGCACACTATACTATGACACTATGACATACTATATAAATATTTTTTTGATGACATACTATACTTTGACATACATACAATACGATGTTATAGAATATTTTATTTTATTATTAATTTTTATATATTTTATGGCAGAGTATTTTATTATTTGTCATTTTTTATTATGTCATTCTATACTGTGAGATTTTAATGACATACTATGTCGTTAATTTTGATAAACTATATTATATTATATTTTTTTATGGCATACTATATTTTGACATTTCTTTATGGCATACTATACCATGACGTTTTTTACAACCTACATTATCATTTATTTATGGCATATCATACTATATTATTCATTTATGGCATACTACACTATGACATTTTTTTACGGCATTTTTATGACATACCATGTTATTATTTTTTATGGTATATTATACAATGATATTTTTATAGCATACTGTATTTTAAGACACTTGTTATGGCATACTATACTTATAACTTTTTTCATGACATTCATTATGACATACTATATCATTTTTATGGTATACTATACTATGACCATTTTAAGGCATTTTTTTTACGACATACAATATTTTTATTTATTTTTTTGGCATACTATACTATGTCATTTTTATGATATTTTCATGGCATGATATTTTTATGGCATACTATACTATCATATTTTTTACGACATACATTATTTATTTTTTGTATGACATAATGACATGCTATACTACCACGTGTTTTTTTTACACAATAATTTTCATGGCTTTCTATTAAATTATTTTTTTACATACCACATTTATATTTTAAATTTTATTTATTTATTATATGGCTTTTATATATATTTTCTGGCATACTATACTATGACTTTTTTTTATTACACTATAATATTGTTTTTATTGCATACCACACTGACTTTTTTTAATCGCATACTATATTATCATACCATACTATGACTTTTTTAGGATATAATGACTACTATCATTATTTTTTATGGCATAGTATACTATGACATTTTTGTGACAAACTATACTATGCCATTTATTTATGAACAATTATATTATATTTTTTATTTAATTTATTTTTATATGACTTTTTATATATTTTTATGGCATACTATACTATGACATTTTTTATTAAAGTACAATATTGTTTCTATGGCATTTGACTGACTTTTTCTTCTTTTTTTTTTAAATCACATACTATATTATCATACCATACTATGACTTTTTTAAAGACATTTATAATGACTATTATTTTCTACGTCATTTACTATACTATGCCATTTTTTATTTTATTTTATTGAACTATATTTTATTTATTTTTATATATTTTTGTTACATACTATACTATGATATTTTTAGGGCATACCATACCATGACATCTTTTATGAAATCTTTGACATACAATACTATGTTGTTTATTATGACATACAATACAATTTTTTATAGCATAGCATACTATGACTTTTTTTTTTGACACTTTATGGCATACTATACTATGACTTTTTTCATGACATTTATGACAATTATATTATATAATACTTTATTTTATTATTTATAGTACTACTACTACTACTACTATACCATACTATGACAATTGTATGACATTTTTATATCATATTTTATGACATTATTATGGAATATTTTTTTAATGGCATTTTAATGGTATTTTTATGGCATACTATACTATGAAATTTTTTTATGGCACTTTTATATCATGATTTTTTTTTTATTTTATGGCATACTATCCTATCATATTTTTTATGACTACATTATTCCTATTTTTTTTTTTATGACTTTTAATATGACATTTTTATGGCATACCATACTATGAAATTGTTTTATGACAATTTTATTACTTTTTTTATGGCGCTTTTATTGCACACCGTATTATGACATTTTTTACGACATACTACTACTACTAACAACAACAACTTCTGCTGCTACAACAATTACTACTAATACTACTATGACAACAACAACAACCTCAACTATTACTACAACAATTAATATTATTAATTGATTTGATACTAAATGTTCTACAACTGTAGAGCACCCATATACTGACATTTATGTTAAATGCATTCGAACGGAGCTGACGGGGGAGCTAGAGACGAAGTTAGAGGAAGTATACACACGCGACTACGTCTGTTTTTCAAAATAAGGTGTTAACAAAGGAAACTGTACATACAAAATACATATATGGAAATAAGATTGATTGGATTATATTCACCAGAAGTATAAAACATTACATGTCCCTTATAAATTAAAAAGAAACAGATTTATCGGTTTGCTGCTGCTCAGACTCGAACGAGCATGAGTGCGCTTGCGTTATCTTGGAGGATGACCTTTGACCTGCAGCTTCTACTGTAGTCATACGTCATATTCCCATTTTACCAACAACCTTCTTTTTTCAACTTTGAGCACAAAATTAAGTTATTTGTCAAACAAAATTTGGCAAACAGTGTGGCTAATAAGCTTAGTCAGGAAATGGCTCAAATAAATATCAAATATCATAGAAATACCAAAATACACTGGAGGGGGGCTTTAAATGCAGAACACAGCTGGTAATGAGAACAGATGTTCTACCTCCGAGCTTCAGCTCAGAGAAGATGTCTCAGTTGGTCTGTATAATGTTCCTCTTCTTCCCAGATGTCATCCACTGAGGCTGTATTTCTACAAGTGTGTGACAAATAAAAGCACCTGTCTTAATATGCAACACAACTGACATTAAAAATCATACAGCAATAATACACTTATTTATAGTTAGCATTGACACTGTAAAGTGTATTACAGACTAATGTAAACTAGATCCTGTTCTACATACTCCGGTACGGGAGGTGGCAGTGTGCACCTAGAAATTGGCATTGCAATCCACCAAAAACACAAAGAAGAAGAAAAAGAAGAAGAAGACAACACTGGAAAGTGGAGAATTGCATAAAGTTCATGAATAAAATGACAAAGATACGCAGGATGTGTATGTTTTTTTTTAAAAATTATGATCAGGGTCTAAAATTTTTCCTCACGTGCCACTGTGGCAGGTCACTGAACATTTCTACTAGTTGCACAATTCTTTTGTCTGCCACTTCTGAAATCTATGTAGAATGCTTTAAAGTAGTAACACTAGGGCTGTGTATTGGCAAGAATCTGTTAATACGATATATATCATGATACAGGGGTTACGATTCAATATACTGCAAATTTTTTAAATCCAATTTTACATAGTCACATGTATAACATCTGGGTAAAAAAAAGTTTACTTTTTTTTAATGCAATCAGAAGATCTTCATTTGCATTTATCACAGAGGACACAAATCTTTGCAAATAAAATAAAGCATTGACTGAGTTAATCTTTTCATGTAAAATTAATTAATTAATATTAATTAATTAATAAAAAAATCGAAACAGGGTTTTTGATCATCAATACAGTAATAATAATGCAACACTTTTAATTTAGGAATTTCTTTTTATAAAATAATATTTCTTAATATAAGGAAAATATATCTGACATGGTCGCAGGTGACCTGGAATTTTTACCTGCCACAGCCAACATTTACCCTGTATGAGGCAGGTGCTAATTTCATTCCTTGATTATAACTAATCGATTGATTGATCATTAGTGTTACAATGATCGATTAAGAAAAGTGCTTAAAATGTGCAAATTAACCGACACATTAATGTGATAGGGAGGAGTAGCGATCAAAATATTGATTTCCTGGTTATTCGCCATTGAAGATCACCTGTTAGTCTGTGTAGTGTGTACTATTAACACATCCGCAACAATCTAACATGTGCAATATATTTATTACCTCATCCTGATTTATTTACTGTGACATCATCCGTTCTGTTATGACCTAAGTGTTCTTTTTTATTTATTTTATTATTATTTATTCTTGTTTTCAGGTGTTTTTATTCTTGGTTTTATTGCAAATGCACCTTCAGTTGTGGCATCCCCAATTTCGTTGTATAGGAGACTGTGCAATGACAATAAAGGCTATTCTATTCTATTCTATTCTATCCGCAGGTGTTAAAAAAATATACATGTGTTCGTTAAAAACAAAATATTGATTTCCTGGTTAGTGAAGATCACCTGTTAGCTAATGTTGCACACCTGCTCGCTCTCATTAAGTGCTCATCAACAGGTGGAGTTGATTTCCTCTGACAATATCAGAAGGAAAAGTATACAAAAACCGATATAACACCTCCATGTCCCTTCTTCTCACAATAATCTCATCACCTCGCATCATTCGTGTGAATTTGACCGCTGCTCGTTCAGACGTTAGTTAGCATCCGTTAGCTGTTAGCTTGCAACAGACAGAGTGTTTGTGTGTTTGTTTGGCCGTTCAACTGCTGACTCACCTCATAATTTACTAGAAACTCTTTCTCTTTCTGTTCTTTTCTTCTAGTTGATGTTTTACGGCGGTTAAAATCCAGTTTATTGGTGTAATAACACTTTATGTTGTTTAACTCCAACCGCTCAGCTCCATGACGCTCTTCTTCTATGGCCATATTCCAAACCTCCCGCTACACCCGCTCCCTACCCACTTCCGCTTCCGGTTCCGCTTTCTTTTTTTTCTTTTTTTTACTGAAGATAATTAATTTACAAACATTAAGGCATTGTAATCGAAACCCAATACTTCTAACATTCAAGGCACAATTGGATAGGAAAGATAACTTAAATTATAAAAAAATAATATAATAACAAAAACAAAAGAGGGTAGAAAATAATTAAAGGAACAAAAAAAGAAATGCATAAATAAATAAATAAATAATAAGACTGCACTCTTCCATAGTAGCTCTAGGTGTCATCATGATATATGTTCAGTTCTTATAAACTTAAATTAAATAGATTGTATTTAAGATCAAATATACCCTTGTCTAGTCTAGAAAACAGTAGACGTGTTCATTTGATTGTAAATTGTTGTATATTTATACATCTACAGTATATACAACATATGTTATATATATCTTCAGCTATAACCCCATCATTTATTATATATTCAACTGTGCAATATTGACTTAACAGTACAATAATTTAGTCCAAAGCTCAGCTGTGCAATAATCCGGTTTAACACTGCATTTATTTATACAGAACATTTAAACTAATATTCTTATCTATTTATACTATTCTTGCATTTTTACACACTTAATGATAGATCTTATTTTTCAATTTTTCAGCATTATTATTTGCTTATTATTATTATTTCATTATTATTTATTTTAAAGCCTGAAAACAGAGCCATGAGGAGGTGCAGAAGTCTAGTTTTCTCTCAGAACACAAAGAATTATAATATGCTGAAAGGTTATTATGGAATATATGCCCAATGATGCCAGAAATCATACTGCCTACTGCAGGTTTAAAGGGTCCTGATATTGGATATTATATCTGCAGTCATCCCAAACCTTTATTTGTTGAGTATCATTGATCCTCGCTCGTTATTCGTCACCCCTGAAAACACAAGCACACATTGACCTCCACCCACACGTAAAATCACGTCCACAGCCACCCACACACACAATGAGAGATTTGTCCTCCCTTTTTTGTTTTTATTGCACACTTTTAATCATTTAGTAAACAGATCTTCACAGTAACAATGCAATAGCAGAAAACAGAAGCAAATCACTGTGCGGTGCAGCTTGTTAGGTCTTCAAAGTATTTATAGGTATGTACACTAAGAAGATGAAAATCAAAGAGCAGTGCCCGAGGTTCTCCCTGTAGTGGGATGAGGCATTTTAAAACCTCGTTATCACCCCCAAAGCACTTCTTTGACTCGAGTCCAGCCACTCTATAAACGGCTACCTCCGTCTTGTAGCTCTATGAATCCTGTCCATACTGCCAACCCCAAAAACATTCAAGTACTGTATTTCTGTCATTGCACAGGTACCGGGTCAGCCAGTGCACAGGACTCTTAGGAGGAAACTGAAAAACTGCATGGCACCACTTAATATCAGAAATCAATGTTTTCCCATCATGTGAACAAAACAAATAGTACTCAAAGGAATGCCAATTCAGCATTCAAATGCTAAGGTAACTAAGGTAAATATTTCCCAACATATAAAGCAACTATAATTTATTAAACCACTCTCAGTCTTTGTGACACACCAATAAATAGTTATTTGGACATGAAATGTCATAAAAACTGTAACATACAAACTCTTAACATTTTGCATTGTAAAAATTATATTATAATAGATGTTCCAGGTATTGAATTTGAATAAAACGACCATTTAATGAACCAGCACACTGGTCTCTTTGCATTATTTTTGGTTTGGAATAAACTATTTGGTAACACTTCATAATTAGGTGATAATTAGCAAGTAACCTATTAGAAATTTCTTTGGAATTACCGACAAATTAGCCCAATATTTATCTCAAAATTGATCAAAAATGACTTTATTATAAACATTATTTAATAATTATATTCGAAAATAGCATATAATGGTTAAAATAGGGCCGAAGCGGTAGAAGCGGCTGTGCGCTGCTCTTCATCGGAGGAAAACTAATAGAAGACACTTCTGATCAGACACAAATGTCACCATTGTGTGACTTATTGTCTACACAAATGTAACCTGGTAGCTAATGTGATGATTCAGGGAGTTATTATTAAATAATGTTTATAATAAAGTAAAATTAATAATATTATAAATAGTACATTTTGAGGTAAATATTGGGGTAATTTGGCAGTAATTCCAAAGAAATTTCAAACAGGTTACTCGCTAATTATCACCTAATTACCATGAAATTTACGGACCTGTAAAATGAAGAGTTACCTGCTATTTTTAGTGTTGTGTTTTTGTCGTACTGCATGTTGAGATGGCAAAGTAAAAAAAAAAAAAAAA
Source organism: Hozukius guyotensis (assembly GCA_916700995.1). Lineage (NCBI taxonomy): Eukaryota > Metazoa > Chordata > Actinopteri > Perciformes > Sebastidae > Hozukius > Hozukius guyotensis. Next base: position 9,118 of record CAKALU010046507.1, read on the forward strand.
GAGACACAAAATCAGAATAAGGCAAAGTGAAGGTACTGTTTGAACTACAGTGTCAAATATACTTGCACTCAGATTATTTATGCTGTTCAGAAGTATGTGGTAACATTTTCAATCGGTTTGTGCCAAGACAAAAAAAAAGCTTATAAAGATCGAGATAAAGAGAACACGCTGTGTTTGGAAACTTCTCTCCTGGTTGTAGGTTGTTTGTGCCAAGCCTGACATGTTGTACAAAAAAGAAAAAAAAAATAACACACACACTTTCTCAACCTCTTCATACATCGTGACAACTGATAAAGCTTATTGTCTGACCATCTGCTGCCCCCAGTCAGAGTACTGTACGTTCTCATTTGGTTATATAATAAAACACATAAACCCTCCATATTCAAAACAAACAGGACACAATCAGAACACAGCAGTGGTTCCTTTTGTGTCTCATACAACAAAAATACATCTGTATCTAACAATACAAAGCCTCTGTGTGAGTCTGTCATGGCATCTGTGGACAGTTTCTTCTATATAAACACACGTAAAAGCAGTTTCCAGAGAGGCAATGATGGCAAGTCTTGGAATTCACTGAATTCAGCTTGATACCGGACGAGGGACCTTTTGGTGTAATCCCATTGGTCGAACAGCCCCACGGACGCGGTCCATTGTTCCACGGCGGGTTTCTGTCACCCTCGAGTCTCGCCCCTCACTACCTGTGGCCGGGGCTCCTGTGGGTGGCCGTGTCCCCGACTACGTCTTCCTCCATGACGTTAACGAGACCTTCTTTCTCTATGCAGCCCGCCAGGACCTGCAGCACCAGCCGGAGCCTGCGGTCCAGGGCCTGGAGGTGGCGCTGGATGAGGATCGGGGACAGTCGGTCGCGGAGCAGCGACTCCTCCATCAGGGAGCTCAGCTGGTACTCCTCTTTGGCCAGCAGCTGGAGACGCAGGTAGGTAGATTTCCTCACCCTGGAAAGGATAATTCAATAAGTTATTTTAAATCAAACTCTTCTCTCTATTACTGCTGCATTTATTCTTACTATGATGACAATACAAGCGATATATTCATGTATTTTTATTGCCATTTTTGCCTTTATTGGATAGATGGAAGCAGAGATACAGACAAGAACTAGGAACATCATGGTTAGTTTGCGTTGGTTCAGGGGGCTCACTGGACCCCCTAGAAATACATCTATACTTTTTATAATAACACAGAACTAATCATTTATTGTAATGATAACTAATATTGACCATGTTGCGTCTTCTTACAGACAGAATAAGTAACCAACCAGATAGATTTGTGGTCTTTTTTATTTACTTATAGCCTAATAACATCGGACGCTCTCTGTCCACACACCGTTAAATCTGCACTTTCTGTTACGTCATAAACAAACTACGTACCATCAGCCGTGAGCTCCAGATCAGAGTCGTAACCAATTAAAAGATGATAGTGTGGTGATACTCGCTATCTTCCGATATTTGTACTTTTTAAACAGAAAACATAGGTTTTATACTGCGATATTTACTGGAAATTACATACAATAGAGCCAACAGCAAGTTAACTATCAGGCGATCTCCCTCCAGCCAGCTGCCAACATATTTAGGTTTTTGTAGTGAAATGAAGAGGTATCGTACGGTATAGATAACTCCTCATTTCAACTTTATTAATCCACCTGTCGTCGTCCATTGCTGCGCTTTCAAAGCGAACTACAGGAACTACTACAACGCTGCATCGTTCGTGGCCAGTTAGAAAATAGAAAATAATGCAATCAAACTGATTTTGTCGCTGAAGCTCGCTGGCGTCGCATTCTATTTGGAGGGTGTGATATTTAGGCTACACACGCATCCCAATGCATTAGACCTCTCTGTGTTGTACACATTAAATGGTAAATGGACTTGCATTTATATAGCGCTTTTCTAGTCTTCCGACCACTCAAAGCGCTACTAAGGTGCCAACTTTGCCCATCAGGATCTAATCTAAATACTCATTCACACACCGATGGCTATGCCTTCGGGAGCAATTTGGGGTTAAGTCTCTTGCTCAAGGACACATCGACATGTGACCCGGAGCAGCCTGGGATCGAAACACCGACCTTCCGATTGGTGGACAACCTGATCTACCCTCTGAGCCACAGCCACATTATATTCCCTCTAGATTTTTTGGTGAACCCCCGACCTTAAAGTTCAAACTGCGCCTCATATTATTGCCAGAGGGTGGTGCTAGAGAAAACATCACAGTGTGTCCAAAATGGAAAAAAGGGTTTAACACATTTAATCTTCAGATTAGACTGTAAGATTTCTAATGTAGATGAGGCCAGATGGAGGTCACTGAATACATAACAAGTCACTCTCTGGAGATGGATTTCCACAGTATATTTCAAGACAAAAAAGAGAGCTATCTTGCTCTGGTCTAAAGTGTTGGAAGGGCTGTAGGAAGGACTGACTGACACTAATCCGACCAAAAGGACAGTTATAAATTCACAGACAAACCAAAAAGTCTGACCTGCAGCACTGGCTGAGAGGAACCAGGATGGACAGCTCATCATGGGAGTGTTTTCCAAACCTACGAGGGAGCGAATAAAGATCAGAAGATGGAAGCAGGAATCATCACAAACACTGTTGTTCAGCCTATTGCTCCATTAATTCTGATGGAAGCTTCATGAGAAATATTTAAAGTGAGCAGATTTCAATCAATCATTTTAATTACTATAATACCTCAGAATTGGTCACATGTTTATTTAACTGATTTTCAGTGTTCAGGTCTTTACCCTCTTCCGTTGTCCAGGTGAATAATGAAAGTGTCATTTCCAAACTTCTCAAAAGTTTCATAATGATGTCGATCCATGTTACCTGGACGAGGAGAGAGCAAAGTGGAGAGAAAATGTGAGGACGATGTACTTAATTCATTTGTTATTAAAAAGAGGCATACCTGTGCCATTTAGTCATCTTTTTTTTCTCCATCTTTATTGAAGATTGCGAACAAATAGACATTCAGCACAGTTCTCGGACAATTTCTCAAATGAAATATGAAAAGTAAATAAATTATTTTACATTAAATATAGAAAATAAGGTACCTAAACATAACAAATAAACAATAAGATGTACAGTACAGACACACAGTTCTCGGACATAGAATATGGACTGATAGATAAATTGGGTATCACTGTAAAGCTGAGACTCTTGAGGATCCAATGAGCCCAACTGTATTCATGTGTGATGATGTTAGTCACCATAGGAGACATTTCATTGCATTTTTTGAAACGTGACCTCACTGTATAAAATGACCTGTGGTGACCTCTAGGATAATCACAGCCTCATGAAACTTTACAGCCACAAACTACAGACCTAGAGCATTCAGAGGATGGATGGCTTTCCTAGCTAGATTGACAATAAGGGGGTTTCTGAGCAGTTTACACAACAGAAGTGCTCGCCATCCAATCGCCGAAAAATGCAATTCTTGCAGAAATCTCCAAATGTCAAACGTTTTTGCTTTCAGATGATGTACACCACTTCTATGTGACATCTACTGTTGACCTGCTATCTCCCCCTTATGTATGTGGAATTTAAATTTCTCTAGATCTTTCCAAAACATGAATAAGAAGGGGCAGTGATTTATTCATCTGTACTGTAAATGCGATGTATTTATATGTGATGTCATATCCAGTCGTCCACTTACCCATTAAGAAGTCAAAGATGGTCATGTCCATGACGTCCAGCAGTCGAGTGCCTCGGTCATACGGAGGAGTCTGCTTCACCTCGTCACAGTAGTCTGGGTCCACCTCCCACCTGAGAACACATACGTATAAATAAATCATTACATCTATGTTTAATAAGCAGAGTTGAAACAGTGATTCAGATTCCTGGACGTGTCGTTTCCTCACTCTGCTTTCTTGCGTTTGTGGTAGGAGCGTCTCCAGGGGTTCCTCCAGGTCTTGCGTTTGGCCAGGTTCAGGTCCGGCAGGAAGGCTGCTAGCGAGCCTTCGATCTGGTCCGGTTTACCGCACAGAGCGTGCTCCGTGGAGCAGTAGTACGAGCACTCGCCGTAGAAGCAGATGTTGTTGGCTGAGGGGAGAAAAGAAAACACACTGATTTTAGATCAGGGGTCTGCAATCTGTGACTCCGGAGCCACATGCGTCTCTTCAGCTCCTCTCCAGTGGCTCCCTGTGGATTTTTAAAAATGGAAATGAATAACTGTTTTTTGTTTACATTTTCATTTTTATTTATCATTGTTGTAGGTATAATGTACGACGAAGTATTAGGGCCGCATTGAGGAAAAATAAATAAATCTGAGATTTTGAGAATAAACTCATAATATTACGAGAATAAACTCATAGGTTTATGAGAAAAAAAGTCGTAATATTATGAGAATAAAGTCAGAAGTTTAAGAGACAAAAGTTGTAGTATTATGAGAATAAAGTCATAATGTTATAAAGTAGTAATTTTACGTGTTATTTTCTTTTTTTCTCGTAAAATTATGACTTTATTCTCGTAATACTACGACTTTTTTCTCGTAAAGTTATGACTTTATTCTCGTAATATTACCACTTTTTTCTCGGAAAGTTATGACTTTATTCTCGTAATATTATGACTTTTTTCTGGAAATCTCAGATTTTTTTTCCCTCAATGTGGCCCTAATACTCCGTATTACATTTGCTCTTTGGCCCTCACTGCATTAGACCTATATACTATATACCTAGACTATAAACTGTGTTACCTTCATCACAATGCTCAAATGTTTTGTGGCTCCAGACAGATTTTTTTTTTTTTTGCCTAAAATGGCTCTTTTGATAGTAAAGGTTGCCGACCCCTGAGTTAGAGGAAGCACACAGAGCGGTTTGCACATACGAGAGACATCGAGGAGAAACGTCACCTAATACTGAATCTTGTCAAGAGATAAATCATAACTTATTTTTATGCAATTTTATGCGTGTTATTTAAAACATATATATACATGTTAAATACTTCATAAGTGAGACCAATTAAATGCATATAAATGTGGCAAATAAAGGTGATTCTGATCTGGTTCTCTTTGGGTTAATAAAGTGACCTACAGTGCCACCCGGTGGTGACTTTTGGCTATGGCTTTCTTTATATCACCACACATGCAACAGCACTTTCTTGCCATTTCTACTGCCTTGAATACAAACTCAGACAAGCCTCAACTACAGACACGTAACCCACTTTGTACATAACCCAGTTTACTTAAAGCTGTAGTGTCTCACAAGTGAAGCCAGCGTTGTTTTGTGCTCGGAGTGAAGCAGCCAAACAGCTGCATCATCGCTGAGCCGAGCAGCCAGCAGAGACTGGCAGAGTTTCTACCTGGTGAGATGAAGAAGGTCCTCCACAGCTTCTTATCACGCGTCACATCCCTGATCTCCCTCGTCATGTTGACGAGACGCCCTGCCACCGGGGGAACTCTCCGGAAGTCAAGGATCCTAAAGGAAGAGAGAGACAGAGAGAGAGACATGTAGAAAGGTAAGAATTCATCCATTTAAGCCCCAAAACTATGGATGCGGTCGAACAGTCTTTTTCTCTGAGGAAGTTTCTTAACGGAGTGAAATGACCTGGAAGTATCTGAGTAGCAGCCGTGATAAGAGCTGGTTGAAATCCTCTAAATGTTAAGGAAAGGTGCTTCAAAGCTTCCTTTATTATCTCCTTTTAGCATAGGATACACTGGACCATCCTTTACTAAAGGAAAGGAGATAGAGGAGACGCCCCACAATTCCTCGCGCCCGCAACTTTTAAAACGACGCACCATTCGGCCGGTCATGAAAACAAACAATACGCTTATCTTGCATATTATTTTCATATACTAATTGGGATTCATTGATAAATATGAGTGGAAAGTGACAACCATTTAATTTCACTTTATTTCTATTTATACATTTCGAACAAGTAACAAATAAGTACAAAACAATAACAAATAAAATGAACATATAGCAAACAAATAATCGACATAAATAAATATTATGTCCCAAAAGGAGTAGGAAGAAATATACATTTATCTACTCCTTCACCATAACTCAAAACATAACTCAATATTTATCATATAAAGTTATGTGACTGGTAGCCTGTAAGTTATTCCTTTTTCATTTCAGTTCCAACCTCGGTAATGAAGTGATATTTTTCCGCGGTTGTCCACGTTAGGTTAGATAATCCTTTATTATACGTTGATGTGAAGTGTTCCAGCAGCAGGAGGACCTGTGGTATCTCTCTTCACACACTGCAGGTGTGTGAAGAGAGATGCAGAGTGTGTGCATCTAACAACTCACGGGGAAAAGCTGCGCCTTTTGTAGTCCATCTTCGGAACATTGTAGTTTTAGCACGTCACTAACATTCGCCGCTGTCGCATCATAATTACGGAGCTTATGGTGTTACTGCAGTCAGATTCTCTAAACACCACGGGTGTCTTTTCCTAAGTCCTTCTGAGTTCTCCTTCACATCTTTCCTCCACCTCATGACGTTTTCCATGGAGGTCAAGGAAAAGTGGTTAGGAAAATACATTAGGACGTCATTTTTTTTACTTTTGACCGCAGCCTATATTTAGTATGATAAGGAAAATACCACAACATTTGTTCTGATTGGTCAGAAGTCTTGGTTAAATGCAGCTACAGCTGCGAACGCAGCACAAACCAAACAGACACGCACGAGTGTCCGTTATCGGTTAAAAAAAAGTTCAAAATTAGCATCCCTAATCAAGACCATAAACTCATGTTTACAATGTTTACTGAGGTAATAAATCAAGTGAGAAGTAGGCTCATTTTCTCATAGACTTCTATACAATCAGACTTCTTTTTACGACCAGAGGAGTCGCCCCCTGCTGGCTGTTAGAAAGAATGCAAGTTTAAGACACTTCACTTCTCAGAACCAGAGATAGCCCACTGATATAAACCCTCTATCTATATTTAGACGCTTGTGTTACTTCTACACTTTATCGTCTCAAACTCCCCTTTCTGTCTCCGTCTGTCCGTGTCTCTCGTTCTTTTCTTACGCTCTTATGTCTGAACACTATACCTATTCAGGCCTTCTTTAGCCTGCCTTGCTGTGTATTTGCTGTCCAGATGACCCTGACCCGTCTGAGACTAAAGCTAAGCCTCCTGGGAGCAGGCGCGCACACAGACGGACCGGCTGAGTGGAACAGAGGTTGGCGAAACTTTAGCCTACAGAGGACCGCATTCAGGAGCTGCAATCTGCACCGTCATGTCGGGGCCCTGGCGACAAAGGAGCACCTGTGTGCGCACACTCGAGCGCCTATTACACACCCCTGAGTCACAAGGAGTTCACAAAGATGGTAACAGAACAGATGGTTAAAAAAAACAAACCCTGAGATATAGAAGTAATTAAAGTGATGCTGCAGTTTCTCTTAAATCTTCAGGGTATTTTAGTGCATCACAACTGTCTAGAATTAGAAATTAAAGAAAGTTTTCGCCTCCTACTCTGCATTCCTGCTTCACTATGAGGCCGTAAACTAGTAATAGCTCAGACTGGTATCCAGAGGATGCTGTGGTCAGGTCTATAATTCACAGGAAGGCCCGCATGGTGCATGCAATCCAAAAACAAACTGCACTTTAGGGGTACCAGACACACCTTCCCCCTCCCGTCCTGCTCTTAAACCATGTCCCAGTGGTGGTAATGGCGTGCCTGTGATTTCCTGTTTGGCTCCATCTTCCTGCCCACGCAAAACGCATGTCGCTGACCTCATCTAACGAAGAGAGCGAGAGTGTGTGTCTGAGAGCATGTGTGAAGTAATTACCACGCCCTCAGCAGACCTCCAGACGACCTGCGCACCATTAATCATCCTCCCCCAGAATCCCAAACTATCACATTTGACTCTTCTTAGTGTTCCTCTGTCGAGGAGGCTGTAGAGTAAAAGGATCATGTGGAAATCAATATACTCAGCAGCAAAGTAAAGGAGATGATCCCAGCGCTGGGATGTTTTATCTAATCCCTCATGTACCAAATCCCATTCAAATTTTCACAGCTTTAAGTCCATTAAGGCACACCTCCGGTTTATAAAAGGGGGCTATAAAAGTGCTGCTGTCTGTGTGAACGGACATGTGCGACCGGTCGGTCATTCCTCCTGGAACAGACCGTGAAGGATGATTTGAAAACGGACAGGAAACAGATGAAATCTCAGCACATCAAAAAAAAAAAAAAAAAGATGATAAAACTCACCTGTCCAAGTGAAAAGCGGCGATCTCGGCGTTGTGCCGCTCAAAGTCGGAGAAGTAGAAGAAGTCTGGAGGGGTTTCCTGCTCCCGGGTCTGCCTGAAAGATAGCGGTGAAGAAAACATTAAACATCAACGGGGTCATTTATTTTTAGTCAAGGCCATCCATTTCTTTTGAATGTGTTTGTCACATAAATAAACTTCAGATAAGAGCAACAAGAGGAAACATGATAAGAATGAACATTTCTATATTTATATCCACCCCTAAGACTCAACAAGATCTGTTAACCCCTTAAAACTCCGACAGCCAACGGCGCTATTCTGTCTTTCAGAGGTCGTTGCGGGCTGCGTTTTCAAGCTAGAAAAAACTTTGGCGAAGAAAAAATGGCATGACCATATTCAAAGGGGTCCCTTGACCTCTGACCTCAAGACATGTGAATGAAAATGGGTTCTATGGGTACCAACAAGTCTCCCCTTTACAGACATGCCCACTTTATGATAATCACATGCAGTATAAATGTGTTATTTTCACCTATTCTAAAATGGTGTGTTTGAATATTTCTGCATACTGGGGTCCCCAAACAGTCTGGAATTACATAAATTGGGTATCACTGTAAAGCTGAAACTCTTGCTGATCCAATGAGCCCAACTGTATTCATGTGTGATGATGTTAGTCCCCATAGGAGCCATTGCATTGTAGTGAGACCAATGTTTTTTTTTTAAACTTGACCTCACTGTATAAAATGACCTGTGGTGACCTCTAGGATAATCACAGCCTCATGAAACTTCACAGCCACAAACTAGAGACCTAGAGCATTCAGAGGATGGATGGATCAAACTAGATTGACAATAAGGGGGTTTCTGAGCAGTTTTACACAACAGAAGTGCTCGCCATCCAATCGCCGGAAAAATGCAATTCTTGCAGAAATCTCCAAATGTCAAAAGTTTTTGATCCCAAATCACAGCATGGCTTTTTCTATGGTGTTCCTCAAGGTCTTGGTGTCTTAATGTAGTATTTTGGAGGGATTATTGATCAGTTTTATCAATTCTCAAGTGGAAAGAAATGGTTAAATTTAGCACCAAATCTGTGTAACAAATAATATCAACCCAAAGATTGCTGCGACATAATAGAGCATGAGAAATGACCATAATATACTTGTATCATCATGTCCTACGCTCTTATACACTTTCACAATATATTTTAATTGATTAATTAATTTATTCATTATTTTTTATTTCTGATTCATGACTACAACATCTTGACACACAGTGCTGAGCAGCATCTCAAGTTTATCTTCAGGTTCCCAGCTTCCAGATGACGTACACCACTTCTATGTGACATCTATTGCTGACTCTTTATCTCCCCCTTTGTGTGTACCGACCCCCTCCTAGAGTACCGACTCATCAGGGAGGGGATGGTGTTATAAACAGTATCGTAACAAAGACATCAGTGAGGTAATTCAAAACAATATCTCTATAAGAGTGTGTGTTTCGATGTTAAGTACGCCATCTTTTGATTTGAGACATTTCCAATCTCCTCAGCTTTCATCAGATTTCCGTCTCCTGCGGCGTGAAACTCATCTCAGCGTCTGCATCCCCTTTCTAGGACAGAAGCTGACGCACGACACCAAAGCCTACAGTGTGGACGAGGCTGCTGAAGGGAAGCTGGATGAGATTCTTGCTCACATCCTGCACTTCCTCCCAGCGAACACACACACAAACACAGACACAGATGTGAGTCGCTGCCAACCAAGCCATGGATCTGAGTCAGGAACTGCTAGAAGCCTCTTTGTGTCTGTCTGTCTGCTCGTCTGTCTGGCAGCAGGATATTATCTCTCCACGTTCGCACACTTGCTTCCTCTTTCTCGTACACGTGCATACATTAACCTGCTCTGCTTGCACACAGTCAGCACATGTACTCATACGTGCTGCTGCTGCTGCTGCTCCGCCCTGCTTTATCTTTCCTCCCCTCCTCCACTCCATTAGTGGGGATTGGACTTCAGGGTGCATTATTTTCCCTCCTCCTTCTCTCCTAATTTTCTCTGACAGCAAAAACTAACCTGTCCTATTCTTTCACATGTCAAGGAAGCAGCCATTTACCCATAAATCAATTGCTGCTACTGTGATCTCTTCTTTCTCACCCAGAGCGAGGAGGGGACTAATGGTGCCTTCAAATGAAACTGGTGAGCTTGTGTTTATTTACGACATGGGAAGTCGTGAACACAATATGCTTGGCGTTCAAGTGGTTAAGTCGTGAGAACTTGCTGCTACGCAACGGCAATATTAACGTTACAAGCGGGTAACATAATGCAGGAAATGCAAAGTCACAATGACAGAGGAGAAAGATGAGGCCGTTGGGAATATCAACATTTTCCTCAGACATATAATAAAATTACGAAGAAAAACAATATACGACTAAAATGACAATATATTAACTTATTATGCACCAAAAGATGAACTTCCATGGCCTCCGCCATTTCTGACAACGTCAACAAACACGTCACAACTTGTGAGATCTGAGCTTTTAGAAAACTTCCACTTACGAGGTCGTGAATACGACAAGAGGGGGGTGTTCATATGGACTCTTCTAGTAAACACGGTAACACCACCACATTTGAAGGCACTTTAATGATAGGGCTGTCCCAATCACCGCAATATTGCAATACCACGCCATTGGCAAGCCAATCGCAAGCGACCGCCACGACCGCCACAACTGCCACAACTGCCACAACTGCCACAACTGCCACAACTGCCACAACTGCCACAACCGATATGTTCGCGTATTACCAGCAGGTCCGTCCTCTCTCCCTACATGCTTCAACCTTCCCTTCAACCATAGCAAGTACTTTACCTTGTGCCAACATTTTTAATTCTGCGGATATATTCCGCATCATAGCAACCAGACGCAACCAAAGCGTCTCAGCTGAAAAAACGCTGCACCTCATTGCTGATTTTCTGTGTTTACCAGTCTTAACTGTCTCCTCCTGCTGGAGATAAATTAACGGAAAGCAGCCGATACCGGAGGTTTGCGGGCCTCTAACAGGTCCCAACTTTCAGCCCGAAAGAAAACAAGCTGGAGCTGAGTGCTGGTGGACGGTGCACCTCTAAAACGTCCCAAAACTGCATTTCAAACGGCGAACCACAGCAACATATCTATCCGTCCTCCGGTGCGTTGTGGCCGGCGTGCGGTGTTGCAGCTCGGCGGCGCAGCAGCCAGCAGACGGCGAGAGAGAGTCGTGTGCTAGCTAATTCTTGTCTCATTTGTGGTCTGATAAACAGTAAATTCATCTAAACTGGGTTGAAAGACGATGGAATCTGGTCGCCATGGTAATGAATTAGGTCTGACTATTAACCACACCCCCATTCTCTGTTTGAGAAAGAACGTTGACCATAAAACAGGAAGTAAAACTGGCTGAAGGGAGGCTTTAACAATGAACAAGTATTGAATTTGTTTTTAAAACTGTCATCAACTGTCAAGCAACAATATACCTAATAATAAAGCTAATTTAAATAGCACTAAAATCAGGATAAATTAAGTAATTTGCAAAAATAAAAAAGGCAATAATATCGCTCTGTTGAAGCAATCATTATCATCTCAGGGGAAATTCCTTCAGCGTGACAGCCGTAACTAATGATGTTTTTATTTTTCAGGAAGCAGAGGATAGAAGATAGTGTGCAGATGAAGAC
>CAKALU010046509.1:0-12695 GCA_916700995.1 Hozukius guyotensis
CAATGCCGAACCTTAACTATTCGAGGTCAATGCCTAACCTTAACCATTCAAGGTCAATGCCTAACCTTAACTATTTGAGGTCAATGCCTAACCTTAACTATTCGAGGTCAATGCCTAACCTTAACTATTCGAGGTCAATGCCTAACCTTAACTATTCGAGGACAATGCCGAACCTTAACTATTCGAGGTCAATGCCTAACCTTAACCATTCAAGGTCAATGCCTAACCTTAACTATTTGAGGTCAATGCCTAACCTTAACCATTCAAGGTCAATGCCTAACCTTAACTATTTGAGGCCAATGCCTAACCTTAACTATTCAAGGCCAATGCCGGACCTTAACCAACCCGTGGGTTACCATTTTGGAGAATTTGTAAGCATTCAATTCCAAAATCACTTATTGGAAAAATAATCTTTGATTGAAACATGAAAAAAGGGGGGGTTTTATAATAATAATAGCAGTATTTGGCATTACAGAGGGAAATTCTGCAGTGATGGTAATCATTTCCAATACATGGTCTGAAGATTTGTTGACTGTTCTAAAACATGCTTTATTTCTTTCTTTTCGATTACAGATGTCTCTGTCACATAGCTTTACTCAATGCATTATTACTGCAAATACACTTACATTAGAAATTATTGCATATTTCAACTTTAGGTATTCATTCACCATAATTTTTAAATAATGATCTCTTAGAAGTCCAGAGCAGAAACACCACAGCCGCAAGCATTTTGTAACAAAGATTAATGAACTAGTGGATTAATAATTCAGCTGTTTGCGCTGCTCAACTCAGAGCAGATAAAATGCATCAACAAGGTCTCAACAATAATACAATCCGGGCGTTGGCTTCAACCCTGTGACCCCCCTCCTATACCCTGAGAGGAAACTTCCTGCTCCCTCTGACCCTCCAGCAGGTGAAAACACCGCACTGCCGTGAGAACAAGAGACGGAAAGTCAAGTCGACAATGAAAGCCTGTTCATTTCTCTTTCTCTCTTTTCTCCTGGAGGTCGATGTCGAGGGTAGAAGCCTCTCTATTTCTCTGCTGTATCACTTTACTGTGTTATCTGGAAACATGCACAATTGTTGCCAGTTTTAGCCCTACCTACACTGCAGCAACTTTATCGAAACTTCAGCTCGATGTTTCCCGCTTGTCAAGTTTCTTGGGAAATGTAAAAACATGTTAGGGGCTTTTTGTGGACGTATTTTGAGTGTGGTTGGCCTACAGCCATCCAACCAACAATCAAGTCTACTATTTTGTCTTCTCCTAAAATTGTTTCAACCTCCCTGATTGCACTATTTAGCCAGGCTGCCAGATCTATTGGAAATGTCTGAGGTGAATGACATTGTAACAGACAGGTTAATATGATTATATGAATATATTATTAATGTAATGGTTTATAAAGGGAGTTTTCCCCAATGGTATATGTGTGATATAAATCTTATCAATCAATCGACCAAACAACCAACCAACCAACCAACCAACCAACCAACCAACCATCCAACCAATAAATATTCTGTTTTTGTTGCTGGTGTTATTGCTATTCAAACGTAGCATTACAGTAACAGTTAACCTTATTATCATCTTGGTTGCAGCCATTTCAACATCCTTTCAACGGATTGTTACCGCCTTTTCATTTTGAAAGAGCAACGACCAATGAGGAAATTCCATCACTCGGTCGACCAATCGTGTATAACTTCATCACTCAGTGACAGACTTTTGCATTTGTAGGGCTGGCCCTCTGCAGTCCAGCCAAAAATGTCAAGGCTGATGCTGCAAAAAAATCATATTTAGCCTATTATTGAAAAATATCGATGATGCCAGTGCCACGCAAAATCCTGCTAGCTGCAGCAGTGATAACATTAACAGTCCACCGGCACCAAATGAAGAGCAGCATAATGATGGAGCTGGTAAAGATGAAAATTGCCAGGGCCGAACTTTGTTTGCAGTCCGACCCTGACCACTGCCATGGGACACGTCCACCCACAGGCTTCGAAGCTTATTAGCATAGGATTGATTGGTATTATTCTGTTACTGTTGTGTTTTTCTTAAGAAGCTTCACTACGCTTAACTGACATAAATGTTACATGAGCGACATCATTAAAGGCTTTTCTAACACAATGGCAGCCCATCACACTGTCACGCTCCCCTCGGGGTGACGCCCCACCCAGCCACACCCTGCAACAGACCCCAGATGGCCAGCATCACTCACCCTGAGGTGACACGCCAATGGGACAAAACGACAGGTGCTTCATGCACAAGTGTAGTTCATGCAGAGTTGTTTTGCCGTCACTGTGCGAGACTAGGAGACCTTTTTAGTGATGTTTCGAGGATATTATTGTGAATGCTTTCAAAACTTGGGCTTCAAAAAAATCTATTTTAGGAAAAAGAGGACTTCTAAATGGCATTAACCTACTTTTGACCACCAGGTTTCACAATACCCCACCTTGTGATTCCCAGAAATCTATAAAATATATATCAGATTATTAGTTTTGGGGTCAGAGGTCGAGGCAAGGAGCAACCCAGCAGCCAGCGAGGAATGCAGTCCTGCACGTTACAGCTTAGTATAATAAAAGAAACAGGTTGGTCGGTGAGGACATAAATAAATAAATGAATAAAAAACCCTCCCTGTCTGTTCTTAAGGGCCAAGGCTACACAGCATACTTTGTCCTCACGCATTACACCCCTTCCTGTCTGCATTTACCTCTGCTGTTGATTGCCTACTGTTTTGTCACTCTCAATTCCCACGTAATTCTTTTACAGGCAACACCCTTTTCCTCTCCATTGTACGTTTCCCCCGTTCTCAGCATGTACTTTACGGCCTGTCGCTTAAAGAGACCCAGTGTCTTTGTATGAAAGCATGCTGCTGTGCAGTTATGGTGATTGTAAACACTAATGCGGTTAACGCCGGTATAGAGCAGCGGGGTTGGTTTTATTGGGCTGCGCTTCCAGCCGAACTCTCTGCTCCCATCGATGTTCAACTCAAAAGGTACCAGGAACAATTTCAAATGACAATTAATGCAACTGTGTTAACAGGTTAACAGTTCAAATTTAATCATCAGATTACATTTTACCATACCTAAATGTGCAAATAAAAGAGACAATAATTCTAAAAAACAGTTTCTCAAATAAACCATTAATTTAATCATCACGCAGAGACTAAGCATGTAAAACAGCTCAGCTTCTGTGCAGCAACCAATATGTTTCCTGCATGTTTTACGAGCCAGGTTTTTTCTCTATAGAGCAGGGGGATGTGTGTGTGTGTGTGTGTGTGTGTGTGTGTGACTGCCGGGTAATAAAACAGTTATGTTTCAATCATAAAAGTATAATGAAAAACAACATGGTGAAATCGGAGTTGGTCTGTGTTTGACCTTTGTTTTTGGTTTTTGGTCTGGACTGTACATGGGTGGACTAGCGTTTATGATTTTATATGTTTGGATGTAATGTGGTTTCATTGTTTTTGGGGCCAAGGACCCCTTAAAGGGGAGAAAAGTTTCCAAGGGCCCCCTCGTAATCGTAACACCGATTAAGCATAATGCTTACAATCATTGATCATTTTTTTCTCTTAGATGCCATTGGAACTGTTTGTATTCTAAAACTTTTCAAGCTAAATACTTCAGACCTGTTTGATAGAGATAAACGGAAACACCTTTCAATTTGAATCATGTTAACATCACTTTGTTTTGCCCTGATATTCCGGGTGATTTGTAATCAGATGTCGCTTTAACTTGGCCGGCTTCATGGCTTCGTTCGCTAGCATCTGAAGACACATGACGCATTTTGGTCTTCTGTCGCTCGATATAACTGTCGTCATATTTTCTCAGTTTAGCTAGTTTGGTCTTAGCGTCACTTGACGATAGGGACTGACTCAAATATTTCTCCGTGCTCGCCAGCTAGCTAGCTGCAATAAGCTAAGCAGTCGCAGGAACGGTTCGTTGCGCCCCGAATGAAGTGACTGATTCATGACAGACTGACATGATGTCTCACAGTCATATCAGAGTCACTATTGGCCAAATGGGAGGAATGGTTACAATATGCTTTTTTTATTGGCGCAACTGGTCCCCATCTGTAGATGTGTATTTTTTAATGATACAGCACAATTTCCTAATTTATAGCTAATTATTTCACGGACCCCCTGACAGAGTGCCACGGACCCCACTTTGAGAATCACTGGTTTATACAACAGTATATAGTTTCTTTATTATGTGAAATCATTATGTATTTTACCGCGAGCCCGGTCTGAAAACATAATTTCCCTTAAAGGACAATAACATTTTGAAATGAAAAAAACAGAAACACCACAATACAAACTACATCGCATGAGTTCACTTGATTCAATCTGCTATTACATCAACAGGGTCCCTTTAAGATTCTCCCACAGACTGTGTTTAGGATCCGTCCGTCAGTAAGTGAGAAATCATATTTTTGCTCCGGGTTAAAAAAAAAAGATTTTCTCAGTTAAGCCTACATTATACATTTACAACCTCTTTATATATTGGTGGTTATCCACATTATGTCATGGCGGCTATAAGCACAAGTCCACAGTCGTAATATTTTTATTAACTAAATTCTCCCGGGGCGCACTTGTCAGTTTTGTTCCTAACATGAAATGCCTGAAGAGTATAACTTTTCCTGAGCTCATAAGAGAAACCACATGTCTCTGGAACACATGTTGTGGCTTGGTTTAATTTGTTGACGAGAAAAACATACTGTAGGTCAGTGGTTCCCAACCTGGGGTCCGGGCCGCCCTTAAAGGGCCACCAAAGATCACAGGGGGTGCCAGGAAAATTTGATTTGCTCATGTATAACTAAAATCATAATAACACACTTAATGGACAATTTATACATTTATAAGTCTGTATAAAAAAGTATTTAAAAAGATATATTTTTTACTACTTAGTAGCAAAATCTAATGAAATATTCTGCTAATTAATCCATATTTGTTGGCGTTTAGCCTTTCAAAAACAACATTTTAACTGCGTTCAAAAAACTATTTTCTCTCCTACTTGACGCACACAAAGGAAGGCACGCCTGTATTAATGGGGCGGTCTAGCAGCAATGTAAATTAATTTAGTTATTACAATTTTTTTATATAATTTATCTGCATTAGCTTGGCAAATCCGTCTAGACGTCATTACTTTATTTAAGTTGACATTAAAGATAGTTGATTTTAATTAAAAAAAAGAGAAAATCATTTAATACACTTAATCAATTTATTCAAATTGAGGATTTTGTTTGGGGATTTGTCATTTTTCTTCTAATTTTAATTAAAGTTGCATACTTTTCTCCTCTGTTAACCTTGGTACAAAATCTGCCATGGCCCATCTCTTGAAAAAATAACCACTGAACTTCAAAACATGAAGGAACAAATCAGGGTTCTGCTTTCTGTTATCAGCCTCGACTGTGACTGCCAAACACTTGACGCAGCCAAGCGGTGAAACTCACCTGAACAAACCTTTTCTTGTTTGGCCATGACTTTGCTCCCATATATCAGATCAGAAGTGATGAGAGAACTGAAGCCCAGCGACACAAGTTTACAACTGCTGTAAAAAAGTCTTCCAATATCCACAAAGTAAATGTGTCAGCGAACGAAACGCAAATATCTGGGTGTTCTGGGGTCTTAACGTGCAGTTAATTTAGTCTTTTGACCTGTGTGCAACTCTGACACCAGACACTTAAACAATTGCTACTGAAAGAAATAAGCAAACAGGACCGAACTGGTGTTAAAATTTCAATAAAACCACCAGCCCATCCCTCCATCTTTCATCTTCAAAATGCATTTTTCTTCCAAAATGATATTCCTCTCGGAGCTGTTCCACCCAACATCTTGCTTTCATAAACACACATGCTTTGATCCATATGTAAACTGAATTGTAGCCCCAG
Organism: Hozukius guyotensis; assembly: GCA_916700995.1. Lineage (NCBI taxonomy): Eukaryota > Metazoa > Chordata > Actinopteri > Perciformes > Sebastidae > Hozukius > Hozukius guyotensis. The sequence continues at coordinate 5,882 of CAKALU010046509.1, forward strand.
TTTTACAGGACAAACGGCTGAAATCCCATGCCACCATCTTCTTATAACAGGAGTCATTTTCGGAAACTGTTGCTCCCATATTACAAATAAAAAGACGTGTGGGAAGATTATTAAGATTCACATCTGCATTGTATTAATTGGTCTCCTGATTCCACTACAAACAAACGGAGCACTGTCCACAAACAAGAGTCTCGCTCGTTCTTTCGTGCGAGACGAGAGATGTAGTTCACTGAGCGGTTTCAGACAAAACTAAATGATACTTGACGAACCAACAATAAACTGTGACTTTCTTAAAAAATGATGTTTTAAATTGACAATCATATGTGTCATACATGACGCAATTCAAACGGGATTAAGAAAAATGTTGACTACCACTACTTTTCTGAAATAAGGTCCCATGGGGACCACCGGAAGAGGGCGGGACTTCGCCTCTCTATAGCACAGTGTCAATTTGATCATAAATGTAGTCATAGAGGTCAGTTGTTGAGTCTTTCTAGCCAAACAGCTACCGTGGTGCTAATGGACCTCGATACGCGGCTCCAAATAAAAATAATTGACCCAATTCGTTCATTTTGGCGTATCAGCGGCATGTTATCAATCGACAGATTCAGACGACGCTTCATACTGACTGTGAACGCATCTGGTCCGTCAGCTGAGCTCAGAGTAGCAGGTGTCACACACGGGACGAGAGAGTTGACGGACCGAGAAATGGCAGAGGATTTGTTGTCGAAGTGAAAAGCAAACGCACCTATTTGGCAATATTTCAATGAGGTATCGCCGCGAGGTGGATGGAGCTGTCACAGCCGGTGTGCATGGAGCAGCGGCGCCAGGTAGACCCCCGCAGCGGAGCCCCGCAGCAAAGTCGCTACCGGAGAGGCCAGACACGCTGCCACCCGACGGTAAAGATCAGAGTCAGCGCTCGGCACATGTTGACCGTCATCTTTTCTTGTAAAATGTCCGGTGTAATCGGTAACACCGGTATTGTAACAAGTTTATTAACCGGTGAGACAATTTTCCTCACCATCACATCCCTACCAGTGACCATTACAGGTATCGTACGGTACCTTCGGTACTGTAGAAAAAGAGTACCGTCACTTTTTTAGAATGTGGGCATCGACTTGGTACCGAAGTATCGGTTCTCGTGACATCCCAAGAGGAATAGAGTTGATTATTGCAGCTTTAGAAAAGTGAGGATGTGCTTTGTCTCAGTTACCATTATCCCTCCTTCTCTCTCTGTCTCTCTCTCTGACTCATTTACATACAGGAACACACACACAGACCATCTGTCGTAAGGGCAAGTCCAATACCACGCATCGCTAACCTAAAGCGTGAGACCATGTAACAGGACATAGAAACGGGAGAGGACAGAAAGGAGGGGAAGGAGGAGGCGAGAGGGGAGAGGACGCGAGAGAAGGAGGGAGAGGGAGGAGAAGACAGGTGGAGGAAGAGGAGGAGGAGGGAAAGAGGAGGGTAATTCAAGGCCGCAGGTGTAGTTTACCTGTCGTGGCAGCCAGACGGCAGGAGAGCTGCTGCATTAGATCACTCTGCCAGATAGGAGAGAGGGAAAGGGAAAGAGGTTTGCGTGAGTGTGTGTGTGTGTGTTCTTGTTCAGCTATCTTTGTGGGGACCAACTTGAGTCTTAGCCCTTCAGAGTGAGGACATTTTTGAAAAGTGAGCATTTTGGCCGGTCCTCACCTTTCGGACAGACCTTCAAAGGCCCGTTTGAGGGTTAAGTTTAGGTTAGGGTTTGGGTAAGGGTAAGGTCTTTAGTTGTGATGGTTTTAAGGGCAGAGTAAAGGGCTAGGGAATGCATTATGTCAATGAGTATCCTCACAAAGATAGAAGTACACGGCTGTGTGTGTGTGTGTGTCTGTACAAGAGAGCGTACAAGAGCACAAGAGAGTTGTCGGGTTAGATTGCCCAGTCCGATAAGTCTGCAGTTCCCATATGGGAGTAGGAAGGTAACAACAGGTAACACTAGAATAAGTGGTCCTCCTGGAATAAATAAAGGCTTCTCTTCAATGAAAAGGGGAAGGGGAATGGGAAGGCAATTGAAACGTTTATAGAGAGCCGAGGTGAGCTGCTGAGCGAGCCTCTAGTTTTAGGGGTTTGAAGTAACAAAGAATGAAGACAAATATGTAAATTGAATCAAGTCGCCTCGATTAAAAACTACAAAAAACTTGGAATATTATTTGGAAGTTATCGTAATTGTGTGTCAAAGCTAAGTTTTGAGAAAAGAGTGCCTCACTTTATGCTATATTCATTTGTTTTAACAACTTTTAGTGGCTATTCATAAACTTAATTCCTAGAAAACATGTTCTGTGGCAGTCAAATAGGTAAAGAATGGTGTGATGTTGCATTCAAGGCTCATGGCAAAAGAAGGATAATTGTTCTAGAGAACTTGTAGCTCCTGGTGATAAATAACCTCATCCTGTTTGAAAGAATCACTCAATCAGCTAACAAACTTTCACATCTGCAGCAGACACAGAGTGAAATACTGTATGTCGCAAGATTGTATTTTGTCTCTGCTTTGTTTGTTCGGTGTTGAAAGCATTTCACACAAGATTATTAAAACCATCTGAGCCTTTGCTGATTGCAGTTATGCTACTACGAAACTAGTGCAATGCCTATTGCTTGGCCCTCAGAAGTTCTGCTTGCAGCGTTGTTGAGAACTGTGTGAAGTTGATTGGATGAACGGTTCTTGAGATATGCGAAGGACAGTCATACGTACATACCCACAGACAGACAGAGATTCCTTCCTTTATAGTTAGATGATGCTGCAAAAGCGCCACCTATTGGCCAAATGGCACCAAACTTCTCATGGTCACTCAAACATCATATCTACACATGTCCACCAAATGTGGTCACAATGGCACAAAGCGTTCAGGAGATATAATATTTTTTTGTAATATAAACCCTACCGACAGCATTTGAGCTAAATTTGAGGGTCAGCTTTAGCAAAACTGTCTGGAACATCACATATCTGAATAAGTAACCTTTTCCGGCTTGGTCCAGAGATGTGCTGTACCAAATTTGGTGACAATTGCTCAAAATTTTGTAGAAGGAGCAGCGAAAAACAGATTTGGATACAATTCAAATGTTTGTTTCTGAGACTTGGTGTTCTAAAGTTACAGACTAAAACGTAAAGTTTGTTGTTATAGCGCCATCATCTGGCTAAATTGCACCAAATTCGACACTGCACGTCCTTGGGTCCCCAGCAATTCACCCGCCAAATGTGAAGTAGATCGGATGAACGGTTGTTGAGATATGTGAAGGACATACCCACATATAAACACAGACGGAGAGACGGAAAGATATTCCTAGCTTTAGAGTTCGATGAAATGTTGTAAATGTTTTAAAGTGGAGGCTGGGTCTCAACAACAGACTGAAATGATGTTACTATATATTTAGTTGTGTCCTGAAAATAGAAGAGATTGAATTCAAACACTACGTGTACACAGTATGTTCCGGAGTTGGAAACAGAAGAGACACTGTGTACAAACATGCCGACCTGGAAGCACGAAAACCCCTACAGGCGTGGAAGATCCCTCTGACACCATCATATGAGTGGGTGCCCACGGATGTATTCATGTGTGTGGTTTTATACTAAATCTATACGCTTTATTTATGTGTATCACTGTGAGCTTTGTTTTTTTGAGTATTTGCGTGTGTTTCTGTTTGTGGTCACTCTACGGTGAACAACAGCAGATTGATAGTAGTCTCAGCCTTTGATGAGATGTTGTGTGTAAGCAAGAGTGCGTTTTTTTTTTTTCCCTTCACAGATTAAATGTTGCTCATGTAAGCGAGAGCATGTGTGTAAGCAAAAGACGGAGAGAGATAGAGAGATAAAGGCGGTGGGTGAGCGAGAGTGTGTGTGTTGGAAGAGTGTAAATATGAGACTGAGCTGAGGAACCGAGAGGCCCCGAGGGAAAAATTCACAAACTCCTCGCTGGGAAAACTTCTACCGAGCAGCCCTGTAATATTTTTATTTCATCTTGTTAAAATAGATTGTTATTGGTTTCCTTTAATTAGCCCACTTAAAAATATTCTTTATAGTCTTCATCATGATCTTTTCCTTCTTCATCTTGTTCTTTGTGTGTGTTTTTTAGACACATGCATGGATCACCTGCGTTTCCTATTGAACGGTGGACTTGTATGTGAACATGAGCGCTGTTTCATGCGTCAGTGTGTGTGCATGTGTGTGAAAGTGGGGTAAAAAGCTGAGCAATGACCCATCAAACTGGGTAGAAATCTGATCTAGTCCGGAGTAAAAGCTGCTCTCCTCCTTTTTCATCTTTCACTCTCTTCCCTTTTCTTTTTTCCCCTCTCATGTCTTTCCCTGTGCCTCTTCTTCCTATGTATCTTTTCTTTTTCCTCTTCCTCCTTTTCTTTCTCCACATCTCCTCCTCCCATGCTCCTCCTGTCCTATTCAGCTCCAGGCCACGGATCATTGTCACCCACACACCCACACACATACATACACAGAAGAATGTAGTAAGGGGAGAAGAGGGTTGGGGGTAAGTAATTCTTTTTTTTTTTTTTTTAAGTGTAACTTAAGGTAAACTATCTCTTGGCCATGTTGTATCACGTTGTGCGATGGAATGTTGGCTGAGTCGCTTGCTTCTATTTCTGTTCTGCCGATTATTGTTTGGATAGACACATAAAGTAATATAGTATATGTACTGGTCAGTTATAGAATTGACCCAGCATGCTACAAAAATCAACAGCTATCTATGGAAGACCGAACCTGCCAAAATGAAAAATAAATAAATAAAGAAATGACTTGATAAACAAATAAATATGTAATTTAATGTAGCAAAAATAATATTAAAAATAATTGTAGCCATTAATTAATTGATAAAATGTGACATAAATTGATATTTCTGTTTTAATTGGCTTATTTATTTATTTATTTATCTTTGTATTAACGCCCTTATTTATTTACTCTTCTGTTTAATTTTGCCTTTTATTTATTTGTGTATTTATTTTTAAATTTATTGATTAATTTTTGCGTTTATTTTATTTTTATTTTGCCCCCGTCATTTGCATAATGAGGCAGAAATGCATAAAGAAATGTATAAAGAAAAGAATACAAAAAGAATACAAATAAGTTTGGGGAAAAATAAATAAGGGGTGAAATGCAAAGGGAAAATTGTGTATAAATAGATAAATAAATACATACATTTAAAAATAAATACAAAAATGAAAGAATTAATTAAAAAAATAAATAAATACATTTAAAAAAATAAATAAAAGGGAAAATTAAACAGAATAAATGTAAAGAAGAGTAAATTAATAAAGGAATTAATACAAAGATAAATAAATAAACAAGCAAATTAAAACAGAAATATTTATTTATGTCACATTGCATCAATTAATTAATGGCATATTTATTTATTTATGATTCTGGCAGGTTCTGTCCTCTATAGATAGTGAGCTAACATGTGCTACACATTAAATTTGTGCAGAACTGGCAAACAATTTCCTACTGACAGAGGGTTCCTGTTAGCCAATATAATTACAATGAATTATGGCAAATGGAATTACATGCTGTGAAAACTCTATTATGGATCTAATCAGTTGACTTCTTTCATATCATCTGCGTTTTAATAAAATAATTGAAGGTTGCCTTATGGTGGCCTAGGGGCTAAGAGGTATACCATGTGAACCGCAAATTTTCCGGTTCAATTCCGGTCATTGACTTTTGTTGCATTTTTTCCGCTCTCTCTCGCCACATTTTTTGGTCTGCATGACAGAGAGAACAATCGACAACAATCGTTTCCTGACCGTGGCCAAGTATTTTTAGTTGCTATATCGGAAAATGTAATCATTTGAAACCGGTTTTGGAAGGCACTGACAAATAACGGCGCCCTGCTGATAGCAGTGCCAGATCAGAAAACGTTCTCACGGATTAACGAGGATGACGAACTACATATTTTATTGTTTAGTGTCGAGGACTTGTTGCAACAAAGAGAGTAACAGCATCCTTTCGAGGCAAATGTCTTCTTCTTCCTGTAGCTCTGGTCCACCCACCACATTCAAATTCCACAACACCCCAACAGACGGATATCTATCCATCAATAATGGTCTGTTTTAAGTGCTTTAATTGGCTGCAGATGCTGACTGACAGGAAACATCTACCATATCTCCAAAGAACAACAAGGCAAACACCTACACACATACTAAAAGCAGGTTGGGCAGAGCACAAAAGACAGAATTGCAAAAGCACACACTGAAACCCAGTTACCCCAAACACCCAGGCCATTAATAAAACCAGAAGAGGTGTTTTGACAAGAGTTAATCTGGATGAGAGTTCCAACCACTTGATAATTCCATTATAAGACAGCCGGAGTTTATTATCTAGTCACTGACTCCCACGGCATCTTTGTGATTTCAGAGCTCACCGAATATTTATTGAAGAAATAAACTTTCTTGGACGACCGTTTCTACTTTTTTTTCTACGTTCACACAAAAGAAAGATACAACGCGTCTCAAGGGCTGTGAGAAGACCATGATCTCCACTGTTCGTACGAAGAAGGCGTATAAATGCCACGATTATGCGCAAGGCATTTAGCTTTCAATAGGTACGCCTTTCTTGATTCCTGTGTGTCTTTTGTACGCCATGTATCCCGTACTGACTGCAATGTAAACGCATCCGCGTATAAATGCAACGGTAAGAGTATAAAAAGTGAGAAAAAAACACTTATGGTGGGCGTGTGTGGAGGCAGATGGGACCGTTGTTGACCGGTGTTTTGTTTTCGTTAGTGACGTTTGTCACGTGACGGTTGTCAAGTGTTTTCCGTAGTTGTTTCTG
>CAKALU010046510.1:10353-21292 GCA_916700995.1 Hozukius guyotensis
GCTACATACTGAACATTAATGTCCCATTTCCACTGCATGGTACTGCACGACTATACTTAACTCGACTCGCTCTTTTTTTGGTTTTCCATAAGCAAAAGTTGTGGATAGTACCTGGTACTTTTTTTGGTACCACCTCCAAGCGAGCTGAGCCGATACTAGAAGGTGGAGTTAAAACACTGCAGACCACTGATTGGTCAGAGACCAAAACTGAGCCACATATATGGGGCTTATAGCGACCGATAATGGCTCGCAACAGTGTGATCGGCTGACCAAAAACAGGAAAGCTGTGGGCCGTAAATCCAAAAACACAAACTGAAAAACACTAAAAAAGGGGGACTGCAGAGCCTGGGTTTGATTCTCTGAGTCCAATGAAGCCTGTCTGCATATACATACAGTACAGTAGCTATGGAATACATCATTGGCTGCATGTTAAATGGTGTTGGGCGCCCTTTCCAGATATGAAGCTATAAAGCCTTGCCTAAATTCAACGAATGCAGGAATGTTACAAGTCCATTGCTGTTTATAATGTTCATGTCATAAAATAACTGCAAAATAAGCAACAATATGACTGACCAGTTCTATTTCTTGCTTTTAGGTGTCTTCGTCTTGTGTTCCAGCGACAAACTATGAGCTGGTAAGTAACACTTTTTTTTTCTTTTTCTCTTTTGGTTTAGTAATTGCTTCCATGCTGTACGTGCTCAGCAGGCATTATTGGGTCCTTCCTGGTGCAGAATTATTTCAAACAGGGTTGGAAAGTAACAGCCTCTATCAGCTACACTAACAAGGTAGTTACTGTTGCACATAATGAACCATTATCTGGAGCCCCCCCTGAGACAAACTTGTGATTTGGGGCTATATACAGTAAATGAACCGGTCTTTGCTCGACTTAAATCATTGTTTGGCAGTTGTTGTTTTGCTAAAATTGTAAAAAGGTGATTTTGTGAAGTTTTTGGATCTATTGGCCGCTGTGGCATGAAAACCCCCTAGATAAGAAAGGTAAATAAAAAGCTGTGTCCTTGAATCTGCTATATCATGATGACGTCTTTTGGTGTTTGAGTCTGAGTCTGAGTATGAAAGTGATTTTCGCAAGGGCAATAAAAAAAAAAAAAAACATGCTTGCTCTGTTGCCTTATTTGGTATAGGCATTAGAAGCCGTGTTAGACTTGGAGATTATGTGCTCACTCTCTTTCTCGCATGTTGTGCGTTTAAACGGTTTTGGGTGCCTGACAAACCAAAGCAAATATCCCCTGCACTTTTCTACGCTCGCTGAGAAAATATTTCTCGAAATGTCTTGTTTTTCTTTCATAAAAGCTGCAGTGATCAAGCGAGAACATGTTATTATCCTCTGCAGATGCTTTCGCACTAGATGCTTTCTACATGAAGGCATCTGTTTGAGATGTGCCGCCGCACGGGCCAAGCTTTCTTGGCATTGCTAAAGGGCTGCTCTGCAGACCTGAGCTCTTTGGTTTCTGAAATGAACACTTTTGGACACAGAGTACCAACACCTTACCCTATCACACTACATGTTGGCCTCCATATGACATAAACATTACACTTCTAATGATCTGAAATGCTCTTTTTTTTAAGACCACATCTGCAGACACACAGTATACAGGAAAACATTTGTTAGTGAAGTTGTTTGGCTCAGTTGACTTCGTTTTCAGCGAGTCAATGCAAACACAGAATAGAATCTGTTCTTCCCCATCAATGATCTGTTTTAATAGACTGAAAAAGAGCCTGAAGGAAATAGAAGCCGCAGGGCATCTGCCTCCATTTTATCTCTTTTTATCTTGGCTTGCCAACAGGAGTCTCCCCAGAGGCTTTTGTGGCTGCATTAAAGCTGCTGATTGCTCTCATAAATGCTGATGAGCTGAGATGTAAAACATTTGTTGGTTTACCTTCACCACTGAGGAGAGTGGAGGGAAAAAAAAGAGAAGAAAACTGGCTTTCAAGGCTAACAATGGCAGTTTTTTAGCCTCAAATACATTGACAACACAGGCACTGGAAAAATACGAGATATAATAATTAGGGCTGTCAATCCATTAAAATATTGAATCGTGATTAATCACAAATTAATTGCACATTTTTTATCTGTTCAAAAATGTACCTTAAAGGGAGATTTGTCAAGTAATTCATACTCTTATGAACGACAAAATAATGACATTAATGACATTAATTAATAACATAATGTCATTATTTAATGTCTTAATGACAAATATTGTCCAGAAACCCTCACAGGTACTGCGTTTAGCATAAAGAATATGCTCAAATCATAACATGGCAAACTCAAACCCAACAGGCAACAACAGCTGTCAGTGTGTCAGTGTGCTGACTTGACTATGACTTGCCCCAAACTGCATGTGATTATCATAAAGTGGGCATGTCTGTAAAGGGGAGACTCGTGGGTACCCATAGAACCCATTTTCATTCACATATCTTGAGGTCAGAGGTCAAGGGACCCTTTTGAAAATGGCCAAGCCAGTTTCTCCTCATCAAAATTTAGTTTACGTTACAGTATGACATGGCTGGTACCAAGAGATTCTTTCGATTTTTTTGTTTATATGATGCCAATATCTTCACTCTGGCTTTAAAACTGAGCGCGTTACAACCTCCTAAGATCGATTGCGTTAATGCGTTATGCACCTGAAGCTGAGTTAGGGTGAGGGCCCTGCTGTGTTGTATTCAATTTCTATGAGATGATTAAGTCATTCTACTTGTGCACACAGTATGTGTCATCCCTCTGGTAGTGGCTCTGCATGACAGGAACTGGAAGGCGCTGTCTGTGTTTGTGTGTGGACGTGCGAGCATGCATGCCTTGCGAGCGTTCCAAGCGGCAGTACTCCAGCCTGAGGTGTGTGTCAGCTCTCCTCCAGCACCTTGTTTGGTGAATTCCTTCCTTCACAGACTGAGACTAGCATGATTTACCGCCCCGCTCAGGTGCAGACTGATTGCAACATCGACCATATATTAACTTAGTCGGGGAAAAATGTTTGAAAAAAAAACAACCCTTTTGAGAATCCAGACATTCCAATCAGATGGGACGACCTACAAAAACAATACACTGCTTTATTACCAGATGATAATGTTCCATTCTGAATGAAATGAACAATTTGATATTTAGAATAACAAGTGCTGCCTTATAATTGGGAATGAATTACAATATAATTAGGGCTGTTAATCAATTAAAATAGTTAATCGAGATAAATCGCAAATTAATCACACATTTTTTATCTGTTCAAAATGCACCTTAAAGGGAGATTTGTCAAGTATTTAATACTCTTATCAACATTGGAGTGGACAAATATGCTTGCTTTATGCAAATGTATATATATATTTATTACTAGAAATCAATTAACAACACAAAACAATGACAAATATTGTCCAGAAACCCTCACAGGTACTAAGCAATATCTGATAACTTGTCTGCTGTCACACTGTGGATGTTCGTACTTATGTGGCGCTACAGCTTTGCTAACTAAGAATTTTATAAGGCTGCACCTGCACTTACAAGTAAATTTAGTGTAATTATGAAATTAGCGGCCTCTTAGTCCTGATTGGAGTAAGTTGCCCTAACTACAGAGTCCACAGAGTGAATTTAGAAACATCCCACGGTGGGAAGGTGATGCCAACTGGCAGTCCGTTTATTGTAATTGACAATGTGTTGTTGGAAGATCCCACCCAACGGCGATGATGACAGAAGAGACTACCCCCAACCGGACCCCTGCACTTTGGACGTCCACGGCGTGCTGTAAAGCATGCTGGGAGCATTCCTCAGATGTGCCCTCATGTCGAGCCGGCTCTGCCAGGAATAGGTTTTACTTTGCACAAACACAAAGCCTGGATGGAGGGAGGAGAGGGGAGAGAGAGATATTGTGGTGACGTAGACTGCACATCTGAACACATGCCCCCCCAGAAACACACATAAAGAATGCATGCACCCACAGGGAAAGATACGCGCACACACACAGAAAACCATAAACCACTAACACCTACGTCATCCAGCTTCTTTTTTTTTTTAATATAGGTCTTGTGTAGTGGGGGAACAGGGCCAGGACATTGCTGAGTAATGAGTAACTGCAGGGCAAAGATGGTCTAGATGTGGTCCAATTAGCGCTGTGTTTAGAACCACACATATTTCCCTGATGTGCCCTGTATTACGCTGTGTATACAAGCACCAACCAGGCATCCTGTAATGATATACAGTATGATCCCAGTTCCCTGGGAATGTGCAAACTAGGCCATAAAAAAACCTGTTTAAAATTGAACCGAGAGCCAGGCGTCATGCGTTAGTGTTTTTTATGTGTTCTACGTGATGATCCAGCCGGCGTTATAGTGTGTATATATTACATAAGGGTGCTCTACGAAGGACTGAACGTCATGGTACATTTTTTCCCTGCAGGCATCCACTTCAGCTAAGATGGAGGAAAGATAGACTGAGAAAGTTAAGTACAGGGTCAAAGTGAGAAAGTCGCTTTGATGCTGATGATCTTGTTTGACACGATTAACGATCCAAATGCAACCCCAACTCCCACCCCTTCATTAATTGACAGGGTTTTTAGTTATTCATCCGGGCTCGGCAACAGCCGTGGCACAACTGATTAGGGTTTTGGTGGTCAAAGGTCAAGGTCACTGTGACCTCACGTTCGTCCCATTCTTGTGAATGTGATATCTCGGGAACGCCTAGAGCAAATTTCTTCAAATTTGGCACAAACGTCCACTTGGACTCAAGGGTGAGCTGATTAGACTTTGGTGGTCAAAGGTCAAGGTAACCAGGTGACCTCACAAAAAAAATTGTTTTGGCCATAACTCAAGAATTCATATGTATGCTAACAAATTCACAGAAATGTTTAACAGGATAAAATGATGTAGTGATGACATTTTGGACAGACGTAGATGTAAACTAGAGATTTCCCGATACCATTTTTTCTTTTCCGATACGGATTCCGATACCTGAACTTGCGGTGTCGGCCGATACCAAGTACCGATCCAATACCAGCGTGATAAAAAAATATAGAAGTTATTATTGTTTAACAGCTGTTTACTACTGACCATGTATGGATGTGATGATTAATATCTTTGTTGTATGGCCTAGCTCAGGTTAAACTCTTTGTAAAATATGAACAAATACACACAAAGAATGACTGCAATAGAACTTTATTTTATTTTTCAGTTCGTCAGTTACTAAGCACATAAATAAATGAAGCTAGGAATAAATAACAATTCCATATTCTCCTAGCAGTCTCCTCAGTGGACAGCCTGTGTGCTAATTTGTTCTGCAGGGTGCAATATTCACACACTCTACTGGAGTACTGCCCCCCCTCTAAACAAAAGCCTTACATACTGGACATATCAATGTTTTACTTGTTGGATTATCCACTGTGAAATATTATAAAATGGTTGACATTTTCTTCACTCTGACTACCGTTACACTCTCCACTAGCACCGCACTGTTGTTTGCTATCGTCACATGACAAACTACCTGCAGTTAGTTCTTCTTCGCTGCTCTAAAACAGTAGTTGCCAGTGGCAGCCATGATACATCTAGGGTGAGAACACAGTGAAGGCTACTGATTTGGCCCGGCGAAGAAGAATTGATTTCAGGTTAAACAAGTTGATTTTTTGATATATTATACTAGCTTGTTGCGAAGGAGGTTAAATAACGCCCCAAATTTAGGCCAAATTTTGTCGAGGAAAAACTGGCATGACCATTTACAAAGGGATCCCTTGACCTTGACGAGTCTCCCCTTTACAGACATGCCCACTTTATGATAATCACATGCAGTTTGGGGCAAGTCATAGTCAAGTCAGCACACTGACACACTGACAGCTGTTGTTGCCTGTTGGGCTGCAGTTTGCCATGTTATGATTTGAGCATATTTTTTTAAGCTAAATGCAGTACCTGTAAGGGTTTCTGGACAATATTTGTCATTGTTTTGTGTTGTTAATTGATTTCCAATAATAAATATATACATACATTTGCATAAAGCAGCATATTTGTCCACTCCCATGTTGATAAGAGTATTAAATACTTGACAAATCTCCCTTTAAGGTACATTTTGAACAGATAAAAATATGCGATTCATTTGCGATTAACTATTTTAATCGATTGACAGCCCCAATACATACTTGTCTATTAAATAAATGATTGTAATATATACAGAACATTCTCAGATTTCACGTGCATGAGAAGTTCAGTAAGGCCAAAGAAATGAAAAAAAAAAAGATATTGTAGTGATGAAGTACAGTCGTCTAGATAAGGCATGCACAATTCCTTTTCACTTTTTTTTCATGATGTTTCTGTGTTATTACCATATTGGGACAGATGAGTTGAAATATTAAGAGTGAATGAGTTTAGTAGGTGTGTGTGTGTGTGTGTGAGAGAGAGACACACACACACTCAAGGAGTAAAAAGACTTGGCAGCAGATGCCTATAGAGCGTCCCTCCTCTCTCCTCTCTCACATGTTGCAGAAGGCTTTTGGTTACATAACAGAGAGAGCGGTCCGGTCGCTATCAGTAGGAGCAGGGACACAGAGGAGCGCTATGTGAGAAACACAGAGAAGGCAGAGGTGGTTTAGGGTCACAGACGGCTCAGGGGTTTTTCCCACAGCAAGAGCCGTCCACTCTCCTCTCCTCTGGTCCGTAGGGATCCCTGGCATTTTCGAAGCCCCCCCGCCCCGGGAACGGGAATAAGCATACGCACTCCAACCCGAACCCTAACCCCGGACACACACAGCCCCCCCTCCCTCAGCACTACACTATGTTTACATATCTGGGACATGGCTGTGTGAACGCTGCAGATGAAGGACCACGGAGCATGAGAGAGGAACAGCTGTGTGTGTGTGTTTGTGTGTGTGTGTGTGTGTGTGTGTGTGTGTGTGCTTTTACTTGTGTGTTATTGAGACTGATGAAGTAGTAGGGCTGGACCATAAGTGAATGTTATTTATCAATTTTTAGAGGTATCATATAGTTATGAATATGCAACACAGACTCACGGCTGTTCTTGAAATAGTCACAAAGTTGTATCTATTTGATTCGTGTACATAGATACGAAGACTTTCTACAACGTATTTTTCATGCATTTTCCTACGAATGTTCAGCAATACGTGATGCACGTGTCAATTTCCACTCCAGTCTTTTAAAAAAAAAAAAACTACTTAGGTTTAGGAAAATATTGTGATTTGGGTTTAGATAACACCGGACGTTGCATAACTTAAGTACGCAAGTTACGTGACAAATAAATCAACTTTGACTTCTGGTTTCACACGGGACACAAACAGCGATCTCCTGGGTGAAAGTCCAGTGTTTTTTGACCCACCTATCCACCCCGACCTCCTGCCTACGCGGCGTTCGCCGATCTTTAGAATTCCTGGTTCACAATTACGAGGATTACATCCAAATTGATTTTGTGCTGAACATCACAAAAAAATTGAAATTTGTGTCTATGTACACGAATCAATACAATACATTGTGTGACTATTTCACGAACTGCTGTGTGACTGGGCTGGAATATGACCAAAGCAGTATGTAACATGTAAAGTATGTACATAATGCTACAATATAAAAAAATACTGTAAATGTAAAGAGATATAAGTACTAAAATTGAAAATAAGAAAATGAGAAAATAAAAAATATGAAATATGCACAAATATTTGCATGAAGACGTGCAATATATAGCTTATAACCACAGTGCAAAAAAAGTAAATACAAAATGACTTTAAGTAAATACAAAATGCTGAGAAGTGGGATCTATTAAGTGTGTTGAATATAAATGTCATTATGGTATAATAAGAAATGAACAAGAATATTTCTTGAATGGACAGTATAAATGCAGTATTAATGACAGTATTGCACAGTTGAATTATTGCACAAAGTATTGTACAGTTAAGTCAGTATTGTATATAGCAGTTGACGGGTGAACTAAGTCCATGTCCAGTCTATGAGGGAGGAGTTGCAAAGTTTGATGGCTAAATACTATGCATATCTGTATGTCACATGTTTTTACATGAGGGAGAAGAAAGCCTGAATGTTTGGATGATTTACACTGAAAACTGAAGTGAACCGACAGCAAACATTAATTTGTCCCCTCGGCTTTGAACATTGCGTTTTCAACATTACATTTAGCATCTTTTAAGCCAAACAGGAAGTGTCTCTGGGGGGGCTTCAGCTCTAGCGGAGCAGGATTGCCTTTTTAGGCAGCCACTCGAGGGGAAAACATTTTTTTAGGGCTCTTGCCAAACAGCTGCGCTTTTACTTTGAAGGCAAACAAACACATTCACCGTTTTCGCCCACTTCCTAAAAGTCGATAATCTCAGGAAGCTCTGTCACTGTAGGAATGAGCATCATTTTAGACTTTCCATTTACTATCCGCTTCTCAGAGTGACATTAATATAGCTGTTGCTGTTTCCAGCAGCTGTCTGGAGGAAGTATACTGTGAAGGACTGAGGCTTCAGGTAAACCATCATTATGCCAACTGGTGTCGAGGCCTGCAGTTTGTGTTTATTTCCACTAGAAGGCACTGTTGGGCATGTCAGCTCTGTGTCGCCCACTGTGATGTATAGTGTTTGATACAAAGGGGACACTCACAATACCAAGATATGAAGACAACCAGAGGGAGTATTTCTTTCCTCAGCCTGCATTGTTTTAAGTCAATTCAGCATTTATATTAGGATTCCTGTCGTCACTCTGCTGTCATCAACTGTCTCTTTACATGCATAAATGATGAAAGGGAGGTCATTCAGGTTCATGTCCACAGCCCTTCTGAGTGCTCCAAACCTCGCCTTCAATCGCCAAAAAGCACATTCAATCACCATTTGGCCTCAACATGTTTAATGTGTTCCTGCTTTGGCCTCCTGTGACTGGAACATGCCTCAAATGTTAAGTAGAAATTAGTACGAGCAGTGCTAATAAAACGTTAAAAAAGCTGGTAGTCTGCCATCTTTGTTATGGTTTCTGGCGCATGCTCAATACACAAAGTCATCGTTTCCCAAACGCTCCGTTTTACACATCCACACTGATACAAAGAGTTTTTAAAAATCTGCACCTTATAAGGCGTTTTCAAAAATATACGTTTTTGTGACCCAGAACTCTGTTTGCGTGTGGACGAGAGGCCGAAATGTAGAGGAAAATATCCGCTTTTAAAAATATCTGTATACGTGTAGACAGGGCCTCAGAAGAACCAACCACTCATTGTTTAGGTTAGCAATTCTTTCCTCAGCCTGCATTATTTTGGGACTTTTCATTGAGGCATGAATCAGTGAGAAAACACTGTCAAAATGTAGACTTTTTTCTGTTTTTGGGATGTGTTTATTTTTTTTGCAAATTAGGCCCATTGACAGGGATTTCGTTTAAGATGGCTTGCAATTTAGCTTTCCATCTTTTCGTGTCATTACCGGCGAGGAATGCTGCATCTTTTCTCATCAAAGCAAAATGAAAGTATCTGCATCATTCCAGCAGCTTAGTTGAAAACACGAGCACATCGAGGCATGTCTAAAGCCTGCTAAGCTCTCAGCGTGGGCGATTGTCCAAAATGCAGAGTGTAAACACAGGAGTAGAGCTGGTGCGTATAGCCGCTCTGCTGCCGGTCCAGATAGTGTGTGTGTGTGTGTTTTAACTTTCCAAGGAGTCGTCCTAAAACTGTATGGGGCCATTCAGGGTAGAAGGAGGGAGAGAGGGAGAGAGGGAGGAGGTGTGGGGGAGAGGAAGGGATGAGTGACACTCGGCACACACCCTTGGTCTGACTCACATATAGACACAAGGATATACTCCGAAAACAACAGCGGAGCTTCCCCTGTGTGCATACTTGCCAACCTGAAAAATAGGGATGATTTCTAACCCAAATGTGGGGGGGTGTGGGGGTCCTCTCTTAGAAAGATTTGAGTTCAGAGACTTTGTTTACTGCATTGTGGTGACTTTTAAAGAACGAAAATAACAAAATAATAAGCCTTTTTTTATGTTAAATAGGCCTATTTTAAATTTTAAAATTTTAAACTGAATAATTTGCCCCTCTGGCGTGAACTTGTGCGAATCCCTGGCATAGACAAATCAGCCGTTTAGACTGTTGTCAGGCTATTAAATAGGCGTTATCAGTGGGGGTCAATAGGGGCCTACTACACCCACTAGTAGGTTTTATCATTTAATCACATGGTAGATCACTGAAAGAAGGTATAAAAGAGCACGACAGCGGCCTATAGCGACCGTAGTAATTATGACAGGAGCAGAAGCAGAAGTCAGGCGCTGTAGTAAAGACATCGTGAAACTCCATAAGAGGCGGATGTTGTTGACAATGGATTGGACACAAAACACAGGAGATTGGAGTTCGCATCCCGTGTGAAACCAACAATGTGTAGTTGTCTTTGTGTTCGTAGTTATTTTAACCAAAACACAATGTTTTTCCCTAAACTTAACTGTTTTATTTTTTTGCCTAAACCTAAATAAGTTGTAGTTTTATTGCCTAAACCTAAAGAACTTGAAGTTTTGTTGCCTAAATCTAGAGAACTTGTAGTTTTGTTGCCTAAAACAAATGCATGAGTGGTTAGTGATACTCACTCACGGGGGAGCATCTGAAGACACACCCAACAAACACACAATCATTTGAATATAGCTATGGATAAAGAGTTATTCTTTCAGTTATTGCATGCTCAGCTCACTGACTCAATGTCAACTCTGAATCGTTCCAACACTCACAATCACTACTGTCTGTTTCCTGTCACAGAGTAATACTCGCTCTCTTTCCTCATCTCAAACCCACACTCGTACACCCAGAGCGGTGATTTTAACCGCTCTGCTGTCCGCACCGAGCAGGCTGGGCCCGGCTAAATGGGCTGTGTCTCGAGCTCTAAAGATGCACGGCTGTATATTTAGCCCTGGGTCGTTTCCCCAGAGGCGCTGCTTTGGGCTACGTTTATCCCAGCCACTCAGAGAGGGTGAGGGGGGGGGGGGG
>CAKALU010046533.1:0-12708 GCA_916700995.1 Hozukius guyotensis
GTCCGGACTTCGTCGGACAATGCACGAATCAGCATAGGAGAGGACAATCAGGAGGCCAAGGAATGAAAGGAGAGAACGACAGAGAGAGCAAAAGGAGGGACAGGAAAGAAAGAAGTAGGCGAGAGGGGACGAAGGATTATGAGCAGCGGAGGAGGGGAAAGTGTCTACGAGTGTGAGTGTGTGTGTGTGTGTGTGTGTGTGTGTGTAGGGGGGCTCATTATTGACACCATGTGTTACCACAGGAAGCTCCTTGGGAAAATATAAGCACCCAGAAAGATCAGAGAGCGAGACAGAGATGAGAGAACGACACAGAGAAAGAAAGATGAAGAAACGGAGGTCATGCCAAAGTCTTTGCAGCTGCAGGCGTGTATGTTTGTGCGTGTTTGTTCGTGTGTGTGTGTGTGTGTAAGGGTCAGTAGCCTCTGTTTTAGCAGCTGTACATCTGTATGTCAGGCGTGCAGTGTTTTAGCCACAAGGTCACGGGGTCAAATCCCGCAGCGAACATGCACTCAGATCTATCTATTCATCCATCATAGACATGCATACATACATAATTCAAATGAACACTGTCCGTTTTACCAGAAGGCTTGTTAAAGTTCATCTTCTTCAAAAAGTCTCAATAAAACACTTGAAACAAGTGAAATAAGACTGCCTTTTTATCCGGGGAAGAATGGATTTTCTAGACGTAAACAGCATGAAAAAAATCTGACTAGTCTACTAGTATCAAGAAAATGTTATTTGAAGAGGTGAAATGATTAGTCAATTATCAATTGACAAAAAATAATTGGCAACTCTTTTGTTTATCGATTCATTTGGACAGTTTGTCGGACAAAACGTGACATCTGAAATCTTTTTTCACTTTCTGCTGACATTTTATGATTAATCAAGAAAATAATCAGCAGATAAATCAACAACGAAAAATAATTAGTTAGTTGCAGCCCTAGGCGTTCCATTGGGAAGACACATTTGCATGACAAGAATGTTTTTTAGTAGGGCTGCCCCTCGTCAAATGGTCAACTAATCGATTGTTGTGGTCTTAGTCTGGCTTAGTTTTAAAGCTAGAGTGAAGATACTGGTATCATATGAAACTGAAAAACCTAAAGAATCCATTTACACCAACCATTTCATACTAGCTTGTTGCGAAGGAGATTAAATAACGCTCCAAACTTACGCAAAATTTTGGTGAGGAAAAACTGTCATGGCCATTTTCAAAGGGGTCCATTGACCTTTGACCTCAAGATATGTGAACAAAAATGGGTTCTATGGGTACCCACGAGTCTCCCCTTTACAGACATGCCCACTTTATGATAATCACATGCAGTTTGGGGCAAGTCATAGTCAAGCCAGCACACTGACACTCTGACAGCTGTTGTTGCCTGTTGGGCTGCAGTTTGCCATGTTATGATTTGAGCATATTTTTTATGCTAAATGCAGTACCTGTGAGGGTTTATGGACAATATTTGTCATCGTTTGTGTTGTTAATTGATTTATAATAATAAATATATACACACATTTGCATAAAGCAAGAATATTTGCCCACTCCCATGTTGATAAGAGTATTAAATACTTGACAAATCTCCCTTTAAGGTACATTTGGAACAGATAAGAAATGTGCAATTAATTTGCGATTAAGCTTGATTAAATATTTTAATCCATTGACAGCCCTGCTTATTTCATGACTTATTTCCAAGAAACTTATCAGCACATCTCTGGTAAACAAAAGATTTAAAGTGGTGCTTTTGTGTGATTTCTTTGTGGAAAAACAAAGTTTTACAGATCTGTCGATTAAATCAACTAATCTGTTAGTCGATAAAATCGTTAGTCCACTAAGAATTTCTTTGGTTGAGGTCAGCCTTACTTTTTACTCCCAAGGAGTAACCTACATTTTGCTCTTTACTATTCAAGTTAGCTACCCTGTAGGCTAAAAGTCAAATGCTGCTGGAGAGCAATTTACCCACACAGCAGCAGCCGAATGAGACCATCAAACTGCACTGGACTCGTGCTTCAGAGTGAAGATGGGTCATTTTGCTATTTCTGTTCACTGAAATGCCCCACTGAAATTTACAAGTTGGAGTACGTGCGACATGACTTCACAAGATACTCATTTTTATCTATATATTTTTTACTTTTCAACGTGGAGCACTGACGCTATTAAACACATTTACTTACATTCATTTCCATTATTTTTCATATACAGTATATTGTGGATGGAATAAGGGATGTGTTAAAACTAAAGCTGGGAGTTGTACTCCAACCAGCAAAGTTTGTCAATCAACATGTTGTACAATTTATTTTCTACAAATCCATATCACAGTTGTGCTTATTTTTTAGGCACAGTAAACAGCCTGTGCGCAGTAGCTTGTACAAACACACACATGCACACCCTGTATGAACTCACATGCACACACACTTACCAATTCATCAACTCATGCTTTCTGTGTCTAAGCCCACACTAGAATGGAGCTGGGCAGAGCAGCTATTGTGTCCCTGGTAGAATTAACTATTGATTTTCTCCTCAGCATTATCAATGCTGTTCTGACAACAAAACAGCCAGGAAACACTCACACACACATGGGCGTATACACAAACACACACATGCACAGGCCTAGATTCTGTTCAGTGTGAGATGTGCTTTGTAGGAGGCGGCACAGCCACGTGGGGAAAGTCAAATATTAACACGCTATTGTAATAAGCACACACTAACAAATACGCAAACAATGATGCAGGCAAATCATCAAACATGCAAAACAAACTGAAGCAAATGTTTTGAGTCTCATCACACATGCATTAGGATAAACACTGTCCCATGGACATTAGACTGTGTTTATGCATCACATGTTTATGCATAGCTTGTGCAATCAGAACGTAACCTTCGTGAACATCCGTACTGTAGACCTACTGTACATTATTCCATTACTCCTGGCACTATTTGTATTTAAACAACTGAGACCATAATCCCCTTTTCTTTCTGCAGTAAAGAGAAAGCCGCTACTTGTCCCACCACATTTTACTGAAACAGAAATACATGTCAAATAGGGATGCACCGATACCGGATCGGATATCTGGCCGATACTGACTTCAATAGCTGGTTTAACCTTTTACCTGTTTACCTGTTTAAGTATTAACAAATTTATTGCTGCATTAAAAAGGTTTACACTTGAATTGTAAGGTTAGAGGGCCGTTTTTGACCCAGAGCCCGGGACAACTGACCCGATGTGCCCCTTCTGTCAACGGCCCTCATCCTGGTTATCATGCACTCGCATAAATACGACCATGTGAAATTTTAACTCGCACACTCACAAAGAATGATCGCATATGCAACCATTTTGGTGGCAGTCTGGAGCCCTGCTGTGATTTATTTATATTCTACACGTAGCACTCCTGATACTTAGTTCAATTCCAAAAGTATTATATTGTCAGAGCACACTTTATTTTTTTAAATCAGGAGGTATCACTTAGCTGCAAGCCAGCGTCCTGACCTACTTCTGCCCCACACTGTCACAGGTGTCACGAAAAAAAACAACCCGACTAAGATTTAAAATGTCAAAGTCAGTGCCACCGAACCCCTCTCTCTCTTTTTTCTTCTCCAGCTTCGTGTCTCTCTTATTGACAGGAAGGATACAGCACCGTTCCAACTTAGCACCTGGCTAATTTTAGCTCCCAGAGGATTCCTCTAAAGTACACAGACACACACACACACACACACACCTGTTGGTGTTCATGTGATCTGTGTCTTTGGCACAATGTCATTGATTAATTCTTGGCTGCCTTGAAGCCAATGACAACTTCAAAAACACGGTCTGACAGGAAGCTACAAACATATACAAACATACACATAACGAGTGCTTTAATGAGACGAATCTCATATATCAAATCTGCCAAAATAAGATTGTTTTTAAGAGTGCAAGCAGACACACGCGTACACCAAGTGCCAGGATGAGTGTAAAACTCCAAGACGCCACGTAATTAAAAAACCAAGACAGACTTTTATTTCTGGTGGGAGGCCTGATGAATGATGAAGGACGAGCGTTAAATGTTAACTTTTATAATTCAATCAAAAGTGTGTCGCAGCAAAAACACCACAGGTACTCCACTATACTACAGTTCCCCTTTCTACCCATAATTATACACTGTCAGTTTAAATAGAATTAGACATAAAACTCAATGTCCTTGTAAGGTGCAGCCAACAGACAGATCACATTGTTTTGGCAACACATTTGTCCAAAGTGAATTACATTTACATACACGCATCTGGAGTAGGGATGCACCGATACCGATACCAGTATCAGGTATCGGGTCCGATACTGTGCTCATGTACTCGTACTCGCAAAACGGCTCCGATACAATGGCACCGATACCACTTTACGACAGCGTGACGTTAACCTCTCGTCACCATCTTTCGGGTCCTCACGCTCCACCTCCCCGACAGTGCGGGCGAAACTTTCACTTTCACTTCATTGCGCCACGGGGTTTTGCTTGCACCCTCTGACTCACGCGTGCGTTAGACTCCTTGGTCCGTGTTTCAAGATGGGTGGGGTGGGTTGCCGACATCGCCGCAGACCCCTGGCGCCTTTTACGTGGGCCGCGGCACAACGTGGTTGGGGCGCACTGAGGACAGTCCGCCCCGGTCGACAGTCGCACCGGGAGCAGGGGGCCCCGTCCCTCCCCGGCGGGAGAGAGGGCGCAGCGAGCCCTCTGTCCACGGTGTGGCGAGGTCCGGGCGGGGAGTGCTGTAAAGCTGCGGCCGCGAGCCACCTCCGCCCCGAGCCTTTCCAAGCCGACCTAGAGCCGGTCGCGGCGTACCGCCT
The DNA here is from genome assembly GCA_916700995.1 of Hozukius guyotensis. NCBI lineage: Eukaryota > Metazoa > Chordata > Actinopteri > Perciformes > Sebastidae > Hozukius > Hozukius guyotensis. Next base: position 4,809 of record CAKALU010046533.1, read on the forward strand.
AGTGTGCGGGACTCCCCAGCCTGCCGTGTGTCGCTCACACCCTACTCGTATCGGTAGTGCTCGTATCAGTACTCGTATCAGTACTCGTATCGGTACTCGGTATCGGTGAGTACCCAAATGTAAGTACTTGTACTCGGTCTGAGAAAAATCGGTGGTATCGGTGCATCCCTAATCTGGAGAAATTCAGCATCTATTCAAGACTGAAGATGAAGATGTGAAGGACTCATTCTAAGCTAACGAATACAAAACAATTCTTAGTTTCAGGTGATTAGACACTAATGAAAACATAGTTTTGAATATTATATTTCATTTCTGCAAATAGATCCCCGAAATCTTACACACTGGTCCTTTCAGTACATTTTATTGCTACAACATTTTGAATTCAGGATTTCTACTTGTAATGGAGTATTTCTACACTCTGGTATCGCTACTTTTACTTAAGTAAAGCATCTGAATACTTCTTCCACCACTGATATGGTGTGAATGGGACTCTAGGAGTAAAAGAGCGTGTAATGTTTGTATTTATTCCAACCCCACTCTAAAATACAGCACTCATGTATCCATAATCTGCATTCATCTGCATGTTTTAACAAAACTATATAATTTTGCCAAATAGACCTAACCCATTATTACAGCACATAGACAACTAGACTAAACTGTTGTGAATCCTTCCAATCTTCCTGATTTCTTCCCTTCCCTCCTTCCTTCCCTCCTTCCCTTCCGTCTTATTTTCTAGGACACATTGATTATATTCAGTGAGTTTGTGTCCCAGGCTGAGAAAGTCTGAGCGCGATCCCTCTGGTGTATTCCATCAAATCCACTCAGCTAAGCTCGGCTGCTTTCACATTAACATAGCAGACTGAGATCAACATATTTTAGAAACATTATGACATTGGGATGAATTCACTCCATTAAAAAAAGTTGATTTCTCTGATGGGCAGAGAGAAACGCTCTGGATTCACATCACATTCACTGCGATACCTCTGGTGGCTTCACATCACATCACAGTCAGCCCGGCTTGGTTAAATCCGCATTACCATAAACGTATAAACACATCTGTAGTTGCTCTGAGGAGACCTTTTATCTGCAAATTAACTATTTGTTTTTTACATTTTCAGCAGAGAAAACATTTCACAGGATCAGGCTGCACCTTTGATTATGCCAAAGTCCAATAAACATCAACAGGGAAATCAATCTGTTTTCTCTCCCTTCCTGATATGTTTGCTGTTTTGAAGATGCAGTAGGAGGTTTTCTGCAGGACAGCGATATTAGGAATAAGTCACATGGATTTGCTAAATAAAAATATGTTGATTTCTCAGTTGGTTTACAATCCTTGTCTGGATTCATTCCACACTGGGGTCTCTAGTGAGTTAACTTCATATCCATTCATGCAAATCAGGCTGCTATCATTCACATTAATACACACATAACTCCAACGAGTCAACTTTTCTGGCAACTTCTCACAACTTTTAAGATTTTCCCCGGCAACAGCCACACATTCCTGACATTTTACCATCTTTTGACAATGTAGGTGTTTGGCTGTGTCATGCATCATACTGACCCTCAACTGACAGAAAAATCAGAGTTAAACATTAATTGACTAATACTGGCATCAAACCAATATGAAAACACAGTTTAGGGCTGCAACTAATGATCATTTCAACTATCAATTAAAGCCATCAATCAATTAGTCTATAAAATGTCAGAAAATAGATGCCCAAGATGAGATCTTTATATTCTATTTTCTCTGACTAACAGTCTAGCATGCAAAGATGCTCAATTTACAGTGATAAAAAAACAGAGAAAAGCAACAAATCCTCACATTTGGAGGATTTAACCAGCACGTCTGGTGCTTTTTGTGTGATAAATGACTTACAGCCACTGACAGTGTGATTCCAAAGTATTCCTTTTCAGCTCTACAGGAGCAACAATCAAAGTTAAGGTTCTTTTTCTGAGTTTGAAGCAACTGAAGCAAAAAGAAAATTCACAACTATCATCACATTTAGATTCAAATATTGATAGAACTAGAAGATTGCTGCACAAAAATGCATCTTTCCAACTGAGACCTGCCAACTTCAGTGAGAATAGCACATGCAATAATACAGAACACCTCTCTTGTAAACTAACCAAAAACTCAAGAAAATATTTCGTTCATGCAGCATCTTCACACTCATAGTAAGTGAAACAATGATTAAATTACTAAAATTGTAGTCAATTTATATTCCATTGATCGGCTAAGTGATAAATCGACTGACTGCATCAGTTTATCCATCAATTCTGCAACAAAGTCTAATAACACGCGTGCAGGGTTTACAGTTTTCCTCCCAACTCTCCTGCAAAGTTGCTTGAATTCTTGTAACGTTGCCAAAAAAGCATCTTTTCAACATCAACAATCCATCTGTCTCCTCAAACCAGCATAAGAAACTTTTTTTGATTCTGAGGAAACTGTTTCAAAAGCTTCCATTTCCAACTTTCCGTTGTGTTTGTGTATACTTCCAATCTCCCTCACTAACTCCATCTTGCTGCTTCAACCTCATCCTCTCTCTCATGACCTCTGATCCTTCCGTCTACCTGTTTCACCCATCCTCTCTCCATCACTGATGTCTCCTGCGATGCCTAATAACTCTTGAACGCACCCTCCTTCCTCTCTGCTCTCTATTTCAGCCCTCCTCCTCCTCCTCCTCCTCCTCTCTTTCTGATTATCTCCTGGTGTCTCTCGGAGCTCTGTCGCTGATAGAGAGCACGCCTGGCTGACACGCCTGGTAATGAGGCTCCTAATGCAGATGGCCTCTCCCGCCCTCTTCTACTCACTTTCTCTCACACACCCACACACACACACACACACACACACACACACACACACAGTATGCTATCAACACACACAGACCGCCTCCCCTCCTCCACTCTGCAGGAGGTCCAGAGCTCTCCTGGGTTAAACAGTAGCTGGAGACGTTTTGAAGAGGATAAATAGAAAAAAGCCTGACGAGCACTAAATTTGTCTCATTTTTCAAGCGACAGTCACCGATACTAAACCCTCGCTCCACACACACACATGCAAACAAACCCTTCACACACTAACATGTTCAAACAGCTTACCGATCATCTTCATATATTATACATAGGGGTGTAACGATTCATCTACTACGTCGATTTATATTCCTACGATTCAACTACATTGGTAGGTACTCTGCAATTTGTCCTTCACGGGTATATCGATCTAAAATCGATTTGCAAGGTAAATAATCTATTGTATCGATACTAAGAATTTGCACCTTGTATTTAAGCACAACAAACGTTATACGGATGTATTTTTTAGCACTTTTGATAGTAAGGAATGTTAAACGTTACTCCGGTTCACTCTCCCTGTGTATGACGTCATCAACATGCGCCAGCAGCGCTAATCTCAGAAAGATGTCAACAAAACGAAGCACGGCGGATGGCGAGGAAAAGCCAGACGAGCGAGAGAGCACCTACTGAGACGCCATGCACTTTATTTTTAGTTAAATATTATTGCTCTACCATTTATATTGAAAATGAGAACAGAAGCAGCAGGTAGCAGCTTGAATAGAAGTTGGTTTATTTTATTTTTTGTTAAATATTGCACTGCCTTGTATCTTGAGAACTGAACAAGCAGGTCCTGAAGTTGCACTTTTTTATTATTTTCAAATAAAAGGTGTATGTATTTGCCCTTTATCGTTGTGTTTACTTGTTTGTATCCATAATTAATTTATCCCTGCCTCCCCTACAAGACAAACTTTGAGGAATCCTGACCTGCACTGTCCAGTATCCAGCTATTTATTTTAAAGTCACACTGATTTTTTGGCAAAAAATGTAAAAACGTATCGTTGCACCCGCTAACACACACACATGCAAGCAATACACACACTCATATGTTCAAACAGCTTGCCGATCATTGACATGTACTCTACAGCATTGTTTTAATAAGTAGGACAATCTGACTAATAATAACAATCCATATCCAACATGAATATTTTGACTCTTATTGTGCACCATGTCATATTGATTTTGTCCCAGCTGTCAATCCCCATCTCCACTGAGGGCATTGTTGCTCATTTTTCATTGTCGACTATGTCACGGCCCTTACACACAAAAAGCACATAATTAATCCCTCACAACCTCACAAATACACAAAGTAAAAGAGCAGCAGCTCTTCTGACGTGCATTTCATGACATGATTTGATCTTTAAAAGGGTTGGTGGTTCACCTAGATGACAAAAACCCTGGTGGTATCCAGGCATGCAGATTGATGTGGGTTTTATTTGTCTGGGTTTTGAGAGATTCATCTGAGATTTCTGTCTGCACAGCAATGCAGTGGATGTGAAATTAATTTTGTTTATGGTGCAAAGCATTGAAAATAGGGCTGTCAAAGTTAACGCAATAATAACGCGTAACGCAAATTCATTTTAACGCCACTAATTTCTTTCACCAGCTCAATCGAGCTTTCAGAGGTTGTAGCGGGCTCAGTTTTAAAGCTAGAGTGAAGATACTGGGATCATATGAAAGAAGAAGACAAAAGGAATCAATTGGTATCAACTATGTGGAAATGGGTTCTATGGGAACCCACAAGTCTCCTAAGGAATAGATTGGTACCAACGATGTTAGCTTGTCAGGAAGAACGCTAAATAACGCTGCAAAGTTCCGCTAAATTTTGGTGAGGAAAAACTGTCGTGGCCATTTTCAAAGGGGTTCCTTGACCTCTGACCTCAAGATATCTGGATGAAAAATCTGAGATGAACAGAGTGAAAACTGTATCTTATTGGATAAAACAGATGTTGACAAAATACATAATTTGCGGTTGAAAAAAGGTGATAAATCGCAATTTATTGCAATATATCTTATGGCAATACTCAGCATATCGCAAAATTCTCTGAGCACCACAACACAAAATTCAGTTCACCTTCATTGTATTGGTGTGGTGGCAAAAAAATCAGAAATTACATCTTATCTGTGAGGCTAGATCCCACTAGAGATAAAAAAGTGTATTTTCATAATTTGGGTGAACAACCTTCAAGTCATGTTGATAGACTGTTTACTTTCTTTCAGGAATACACAGAGGTTAACTAGAGCACAGATGGAAACACTACATACTTCACTTTAAAATTTAAATATCAAATGGCAATCTGAACTTCTTATCATTTGGAAAACTGCACAAAATCCAAAACCAATATGGCACACAATCATCTGATGATTTCTAACAATGGAGCAGACACATATGGCCTTATACAGTAACCAGGGAATGAAATTAGCACCTGCCACCTGCCAGATAACAGGGTAAATGTTGGCTGTGGCAGGTAAAAATTTCCGGTCACCTGCCACCATGGCAGGTTTTCCTTATATTAAAATATTACTTTTCAAAAGCAATTCCTAAATTAAAAATAGTCAGTGATAAAGGTTACATGATCCATATTTCTACTGTCTGTTACCACTGTCTCAGTGTTTACTAAGGGTGGAAGAAAATATCAATACAATATTAATACAAGCAAAGATTAACTCAGTCAATACTTTATTTTATTTTAATAGAGAAATGCAAATGCAGATCCTACTATTCTGATTGCATAAAAAAGTTAAAGAAATGTTTTTTTTACTTAGATTGTATGCATATGGCGGTGTGTTTTTTATACTATGACCGTTTTCCTAAAATTAGATTTTAAAAATCATTATATCGCCTTGCTTACAGTACCGCAATATATCGCAGTATATTGAATCGGAACCCCTGTACCATGATACGTATCGTATCGCCAGATTATTGCACAGTTCTAGTGTTTACAATTCTAAAGCGTTCTACACAGATTTCAGAAGTGGCAGACAAAAACATTGTGTGGCTAGTAGAAATGTTCAGTGACCTGCCACAGTGGCATGTAAGGAAAAAAAAACATTTCAGACCCTGACAGTGAATAAATATCAATGGCTTTGGCACCATTGTTCTTGAAACTATCATGCCAATAAAGCCCCATTGAATTGCATTGAAAGTGTACAGTCTACATTGTGAGTGACTAATGCACTGGAACTATGTGAAAAGTTGGAAAAACAAGACTCCCCAGGGGGTAGACATAACTTTAAATGACACACAGTGCACTCTGGGTAATCATAAACTCTGTTGGCTAAGCAGTAACTGCAGAAGGCCAAAATCCTAATGACATTTTTATGCTGTTGTATGTCATGTTGACTTGATTTATGAGTCTAAAAATAACAACAGATCCAACTAGAAGTGACCCCTGATGAGTCATAATGGTTCTAAATGTTTTCTGGTCACGTACAACTAACTTACAAGCATCTTTTTTATTTTTACATTTTTTAGATAGATAGATAGATAGATAGATAGATAGATAGATAGAGGTTGACTTTTTTACTTAAGTAAAATGATAGATAGATAGATAGATAGATAGACACTATAAAAATACATACAATTTTACTCAAGTAAAAACGCATGGGCCTACTTTTGTAGCACCAACATGTAGGCTACTTAAAGTATCTATAATAAAAGTACCCATTGGGTTATTTTTATTTATTCATTTGTTCATTTATTTATTTATTATTTTATTTTGTAAGCAGCATTTGTATCACCTGATAAAAGCACCTGATCTTGTGTTTTGTATGTAAAAAACTAACTTACAAGCATCTTTTCATGTGTTCTCACTTGTGTGTTTGTTTTAATATTAGACTCATTTAGCTAGCTAATATTAAGTGTTTTCCACCTGATTTGCCCTCTTTTATTAACAATAAACAACCTGTAACTGTGACAGAAACAAAGTGTGATTAATAAGAAGATTATCTTGCTTACCACACTGATGTGAGGATGTTTTAAAAGTCTCTCCCGTGGTCAGACATGACCCTTTTCAATTAGCTAGCTAGCTAGCTAGCAGAGGTGTTACTAACCGTTAGCTAGCCGTTGGACTGATTAGCTTATTAAAGGTCTCATATTGTAAAAAGTGAGATTTTCAGGTCTTTTATATTATAAAGCAGGTTTAAGTGCGATTTAAATACTGTTCAACTATCAAAACGCTCAATATACGGAGAAACACATAGAAATCGCGCATTTGAATCATCGCGTTTGAATCAAGTCATCAGGATTTCTGTCCATTTGTGATGTCACAAATATACAATCATATAGATCATTACACGGTTTTAAATGTAAACATTCAAATGTGTCCCAGTTTATTTCCTGTTGCAGTGTATGTGAATAACATCAGCTGACAGGAAGTAAACATGGAACCAAACTGTTGCCTAGCAACGCAGTTCCGTTGCAATTCCGTTGCAATTCCGTTGAAATGCACTAAAACAGAGCGTTTCAGACAGAGGGTGAATACAGGTATATTTAGACAGACAGTATGAGGAAAATAAAGTTTTGTTTTTTTTTAACATTACAGCATGTAAACATGTTCTAGTAGAAACACAAAATACAAACATGAGCCTGAAAATGAGCACGATATGGGACCTTTAAGGGGAAATGAGCAGCCGGGTTAGGGTTAGTGACACCAGGGCTCATTTGAGTGTCGTTCACCGGTAAAATGTCTCTCTCGTTACCAGGTATATTGGTGTATCGATCAGTAATCTGTTATCTATCTATCAGCCTCTCTGGGAGGACTCACCTCTCTGCTTGGCACGGCAGCATTGCCATAGCAACGCGGTCAGGAGCACGAGCCGGAGCCGTTTCATCTCGTGCTGTCTGGGAAAGTTTGATATCGAACCGCGCGCGCTGCTTGTGGTGTCAGAGCGCTGTAGTCCTCACGCGCAGCTCTCCGTGGTGCGTTTACTGACCGAGGAAAGTTTCAGAGAAGTTCAACCAAACTCTCTCTCTCTCTACTACTCCTCCTCTTCCTCTCCTCTCCTCCTCCTCCTCCTCTACAGGTTTAAAGTTGGGCCAGATGTTAATGATATA
>CAKALU010046570.1:0-7500 GCA_916700995.1 Hozukius guyotensis
CTCTCTCTCTCTCTCCACCTCTCACGTGCATGCTGCTCACTCCACACTGCAGAAGAGTTAGTTTAGCTCTGAGAATATCTAGTGAATGATCAGTGGACATTTGTGCAGAAATAACTGCTGCAGCTCCTCCAGACCAACAGAGGTTTCCCGTGTCTTGTGAAGTGACGGGGCTCCGCGGAGAGAAACGTTATCGTCTCCGACCAAAACTCCGGCATCTCCCCCGTTCCCTCCGGCCGCGGTCGGGAGGCTGAGGCGGGAAAAGCCAACACTAGGATCAGCAGTGATTCATGGAGAGACCTTCGTCTGGTCAGCTAACATTACTGCCAAGCAGCTGAAATATAGAGTGATATTGTGCTTTTAGCTGACGTGTGTCTCCTCACTGTGTTGAGAGATGCTCGTTCATGTCTATGTAGAGCGAGCACAAGCGCCAGCAACAGGACGCTGACTTTCGTTGACTTAACAGCCACAGGTGTCGCTGTTAGCAAGCAATTCTGAAAGTTACAAACAGTCCCTTTAATGACTAGGGTTAATACTTTCCTAATCCCTTTGGGGTTTAGTTGTGATTTTAAGAGTTAAATGGTTAATCAGGTTAATGTTCACAGTTCAGTGATATATAGTGACTTGTAGCTCTGAGGTTGATTCCTGCACTAGTTCCTCTCAGAGAGCAGCAGCAGCGGTTTGTTATTTTGTCTCACCGTCTGCAGACAGGATGCCTTGCTTGTCCTGGATGATGCGCTCCTCTTCCAGAGCATGACACACTTACTGGGCTGCAGAGCCGACGAGCCACGGGACAGAGACACGACGAGGATGATGATGATGAAGATGATGATGATGAGGAGGAGGATGCGGGAGAGGAGAGCAGATGAGAGCTAATAATGATGATGATGATGTCGACAGCGGGATGTTTATAGAGGAAGAAGAGAAATAATAAATAAGAGCAGTGCGGTGTTGGAGGATGGTGACAGTGATGATGATGATGATGATGATGGTGGAGGTGTTGTGAGGACCGATCGGAGGAGGAAGATGCTGCTGCTGCTCGGACGGTCGGAGCTCTTCTCTGCTGCTCAGTGTTGATCATCATCCAGCCGGTAAAATCTCCTGTTTCATCCGAGAGTTTAACGAAGAGCTATTCTGATCTGAGGAGGAGGGACAAGTCCCAGGAGAGAGAGAGAGAGAGAGAGAGGGAGAGAGGGAGAGAGAGAGAGAGAGAGAGAGAGAGGGAGGGAGAGAGAGAGAGAGAGAGAGAGGAGGACTCTGGACTGGGATGTTGTTGCTGCTGTTGTCAGTGATTCAGTGATGATGTGAAGTGACATTAAGGAGCTGATGAAAGGACTCCTGCATGTTCGTGGACACATATTTCTACATTTTGTGCAGGTAAGAAGCTCATCTGTCTCTCTACCTCTCCATCCATCCCTCCATCCATATCTAAACTCCCTCTCTCTCTCTGGTCATCATTAAACTACACACATCCTGTACATGTACTCTAACAGGGAGTTATAGGGAGGTTTAGTCCAGTGATGGAGCTTCAGAGTGACTTTATGCTGATGTTATACTCTCAGTATTTCACCTCCTACAGTATCACACTGATATTATGTAATACTCCAGGAGGTGCACTAACAGGAGACGAGTAAAACACTGTAGGTCAAGATACATTCACTCAAGTACTTTAGTACAATTTTGAGGTATTTCTACTTGAGTAGCTTATTTCAATTTTATGCTACGTTCACTCTACTACTATTATTACATACTATATTACTATCTATACCTCTGTATATATACTTTAAGTACTTCTCATTATTACATACTATCCTGTTTATACCTCTGTGTACATATATTACTTCTCATCATGTATTGCATGTATTGCATGTATTGCATGTATTGCATGTATTGTACATACTACATCCTGTTTATAATCAGTTTCCCCATTTGAAATACTGTCTTCCACAAAATTACATTTACATTACTATTTTATATTTACGTATGTTTATATTTATTTTAACTGCACTATTTTATGCCTCAGATTATTATTTTGTTGTTACTTTTACTTTTGTGATTTCCCCTTTTATATATATAATATATATATATATATATATAATATATATATATATATATATTTTATGAGCATTGTTGAAACTAAACTGAGACCAAAGATTTCCATTACCAATGAATTGACAAATGACAAATAAAGAACCTAATTCAAAAGGTAAATATTAAACTTTTTACACCATCAAATGTATCTGACTGCCATAATTACAGGTTACTTTTTAATATTTTTTAAAAACACAATCAGCTTACGTTGTATTCTTACAGATTGTAAATAAAGTAAAATGACTTCAACCTGCTGCAACATGAAAATGCTGCTTACGCGTGAATGTGAATGCATCAGTAATAATAATCTAATAATGGATATACCACTGACAAGACATTATTACAAAGACATTATATCAATATTTGAAGGACATTTTGCTGACTACACTTTTGTACTTTGACCTGCTTTAATATTTTTACTTAAAGTATCTAAATACTTCTTTCACCACTGGAGCGACCTGAATAAATGAGGGCAGAGATACAGATGCATGCACGGCGTGAGGAGTCATGATGAGTATTAAATGTCCTTTACAGTCATCAGATTTCAACCCAGGTGATCACCTGCAGGCTATTAGTGATGGACAAGGTGACAAACAAAATCATCAAAGTCAATATAAATACGCTCTACACTTATGCTATTAAATTACATTGGTTTCTTCATCTAAGAATTTCACAGCGGCACCGTTAGAGGCAATTAAAAGTAACATATAAAGGAAATTTACTATTGCAAACACACTGTAGGTCCCTGCAGGGCTTTAGTAGGCGTGTTGTAGTGATTTTTTGGATCGGCTCATCTCAGCTTTCCCTCCCAGGCTTTCCTCCCACACACTTTAACTCTCTGGTTTCAGCAGTGAAGTACAGTAAGAGTGCAGAAGAGAGGAACGCTGGCCAAATGTTTTCATAGCAGATCAGCATGCATGTGTTATAGAGTTATATAAAAGTTGTTTAGGACCTATAAAGAGAGAGAGAGAGAGAGAGAGAGAGAGAGGGAATCCAAACAGGTGCATGTGACGTAATGAAACCATGTGGGTCAAGATAAAAACAGAATACATGAACTGGATAGGATGGCAAAAATAAAATGCATAGCAAGAAAAGACACAAGCCACATTTCCAGTTTGAATACGTGCGCCAGCGGTGGACAGTTTGATCTAAAGAGCCCCCCCTCCCAGTGTCAGGACTACATACCGTCTTAGTGCCGGGCTCCCCAGAGGATATCAAAGCCCTTCCATGTGTTATCTAAGTGGCTTTCTCTCTCCACTCGGCTATGAAGGTCAACGCTACAAAAAGCCCTTTGACTTCAGTCTGACACTTACAGATTTATGCAACATGTTTGACTCTTTAAAGTGTAACACGTTCAATATGCTATAAGGCTGGATACATGCAGGATAAAAGGTGTATGAATGACACGGTATCTGCAGGAGCTAGTAATGTAGAATACAAAGTGATGGTGCATGGATGCGTCCAACAAACACAGGACCAGTGTTCGTGTCCCAAAGTGTTGTTGAGTTATGTTTAAGTTACGTCAGTGGAGTTTGTGACTTCTGTTACGTTGTTTCCGTACGTATTTTACTAAGTTTACGTACTTATTTTAAGCCCAACCACGATGTTTTGCATGGCATAAAAATGACACTCGTACAAATGACAAGCAGAAAGGCTAAAATGCATCCGCGTGACATGCAGAATGTCCTGGTAATGCCGTGCTATTTATACGCATTCCCATAAGATCAGGTTGATATATGAGATCTTTCGTGCAGATTCTGTGAATGCAAATAGTGTGAGGAGGAGTGCCTGTAACAGGCTTTGGCTTGGTGCAATTTTAACAAACAAACAAGGTGTATACTAGGGGTGCAACGATTCATCTACTACATCGATTTATATTCCTACGATCCAACTACATCGGCAGGTTGTCCTTGACGGGGGACGTATATCGATCTAAAATCGATTTGCAAGGTAAATAATTGATTGTATCGATACTAAGAATTTGCACGACAAACGTTAAATGGGTGTATTTTTTAGCACTTTTAAAAGTAAAGAAATGTTAAACGTTAATCCAGTTCACTCTCACTGTGTATGACGTCATCGACATGCGCCAGCAGCGCCAATCTCAGAAAGACGACAACAACAAAATGAAGCGTGGCTGATTGCGAGGAAGAGCCAGACGAGCGAGAGATTTTCAAGCTGCGTTTGAGGTCCAGCGTGCGGAAATATTTTGTTTATTTCACAGTCACATGGATTGAAGTTTTGGCAAAAAAAAAAATTACTGTATCGTAACGTATCGCTCTAGATGAGCCAAATATCATCCTTGAATCGTATCGTATCGTATCGTATCGTATCGTATCGTATCGTATCGTATCGTATCGCTCTAGATGAGCCAGATATCGTCATTGAATATCGTATCGTATCGTATTGTATCGTATCGTATCGCTCTAGATGAGCCAGATATCGTCCTTGAATCTTATCGTATCGTATTGTATCGCTCTAGATGAGCCAAATATCGTCCTTGAATCGTATCGGGACCATGGAAAGGGATACGTATCGTATCGTTGTAAAAACGTATCGTTACACCCCTAGTGTAGACGTTGATATTGTTCTGTTTGCATCCAAATAATTTAGGGAGGATGAAGCAGCAGCCATGTTCTTTAAGAACTAAATCATGCTGGACGTGACAAAAGGAAATAAAAGGGAAGTTTGAAATTATTATTATTATTCCCCAAAATGTTTGTTGTAAACATTTGTTTACTTCTTAGTTCACCTTTAACCAACTGTACTTATGGTAATTGCGCACACAAGCATTAATGCAACTGACAATAGAAATGAACATACAGTATTAAATGGCTCCACATTGATTTTACACTTGTTATTGTTTCCTTGGCAACTAGTTTAAACCTGGACTGATGGTTCATGTGGTTGTAAAGCTGAGCCCCCACATCCCCCTGAGCTATATGAGTAAAATGTTTTAAACACTAAGAGTCATGATAACCAAAACTGTAAATAAACTAAGGGCACTCGGAGAGCAGCAGACCTCCGCCAAGGTCGTTCCCATAAGTGAAAAATGTGTTTCCACCCTGTGATTCGGATACACTCGAGTTTCATGAAAAGCAGGCCAGTAGTCTTTCTGTAATCCTACTGACAAACAAACCAACAAAACCGAACCAACAACCTTTAAAATACAGTGGAGTAAATGCCGATTACGTGATAAACCTTGCACCAAGAGAAGAACACTCTGTTCCACGAGGACTGAACCTCTGACCTTCTCGCCGTGGGGTCGACTCTCTGACCCGGCTGTCATGGGAGTTGAAACCACGGGGGCTCTCAGCGATGGTACGGACGCTCTATAACCAGCGGCTCCCGCCTGCTGCACGGCCACAAACACTAGTCAGTGTGAGATCGGTGCCGTCGCCGGGACTGACGTGTTGAATGGATGACAGGGCTGTGTGGGCCAAATAGACTGTCAGAGAGAGCTGGGAGGAGATGGATGAGAGGAGGGAGAGAGGGGCAAAGAGGGAGGAAATACCAGGAAAGAAAGATGAAGAAATGATGGAGTGCTGCTGTGTGGCTACAGGCGATACCTGACTCCCTCAGTTCCTCTGTCTCTGAATGGTCCCGTCCCTAATCAGCCCGTTCTCATTCCCAGGTCGTCAAATATCGACGCTTTGTCACGGCCGTCGGTGTTCGATACCGACGCTTTAAGGCACCCTTTAGCGTCGGTATGAGACGCACAAAGCTTTCATCCAGGAGACCGCTGTTTGTGTCCCGTCTGTCACATTACAATCAGCTGTTCGTTCATGTGCCGTGTTCACAACGTATTATGTTTTTATTTTCCTAAACCTAACTGAAGGCTGGTCCACACTAAAAGATTTTTACAATTTTAACAGATGTTGAAAATGTGAGAGCCCACACATAAATACATGTTATGTTAAACTTAACAGTTTTGTTCCTGTAGTGTTTGGAGACCAACGATTTGGGAAAAAACAGCACACCACACAATAACAGATTCATTCATGAACAACCATAGTCCCGACTAAAAAAAAACCAAATCTCGCAAAATATCTTGCGCTCAAACGTGACTTTAGTGTAAACAAACATGGCGGACGACGGGCAGGAAGAATTAGAGATGTTAGTTTTTACTTTGTGATGAAAATTCACAAAGGATGGACGGATGAAGTCATGGAGACACGTTAAATAAACACTCGCGTCGTTGCCACAAATCAACAAGTTGGTCCTCCATCTCTGAGCTCCATCTTACTACTACGTTATGCTTCACGTTTAGCATTAGCTCATGCGTTTCCCACGTGACCGCGTCATCGGCTGTCATCGGGGTTCCTCACACACAACAGGATATCCCATCGGAAATACTGATGTTTAATATTTATGATTTGAAATCGGTGCGTCCAGGATGGACTTCCTAGCCGATCGGGGGATGTAAAAAACACTCTTAACATACCTCACATCACGGGAACATCTGGAAAGATCAGCTTTAGAATCATCAAAAAATCGAGGCTTTGCTGACGATTGTCGGGAGGAGTCGGGACCAAAATCGTCTTGATTCTCGTGTAGTGTGTGTCCAGCATGAGTGGTTTTATTGCCTAATCCTAAGAAAGTGTTTTTGTTTACTTCACAACATTAATCACGTGTTTACTGCGACCGAAAAGTGACGCCGAGGGGTCTGACGAAGCGTCAGTATGTGACGAGCTGGGATGAGTGTTACAAGCTCTGCTCAGTATCTAGAGCTGTTTTGCGACCAGCGCTGGTGTAACACCTGAGAAATGAGAGGCAACTTGACAAGTTACTTGGTTAAGTCTAGGCAACTAAAACTACTTGGTAAAGGTTAGGGAAAGGTCACCTGCATTGATTAATGAAACCAACATTGATTGCAGTTTACACCCTGTTTTGTACCAACAGTCTCCTCCTCTACCTCAACCTCTACTTAGAGAGAACAGAAATCACTCATCTTGTTTGTCATCAGGCGTGTGCAGTCTGATCTCCAGACGTGCGTTTGTCTTACATGCAGACTAGCAGCAGAGATTCTGTGATTGCATGTGAAATGTAAAGTATGTACAGTATTCACTCTGCTGTCTCTGTCCAGTTAGGATTTTCAGAAGCCTTTTTATCTCCAACCAAACTCTCTCTGAGGACATTTATACGTGATTTTTTCAGAAATTGGCAGTAGCCTCCTGTTGGCAACTATAAGCAACGCAAGTCAGCAGAGAAATGACATCATTCCTATTTTAAAACTGCATTCAAGTCTATAAAAATCCTCCTGAACACCCCGGCTCTTATTCTTCCTGGAAATCAACGCAGTTTGTTTTACTGTATATCTGAGCTGCAGGTTGGAGGCTTTATTTGTTATTCAGGTGTGTCTTCTTTTGTAGCTGTTGCGTGTTGTTCAGTTTGCCTTTTTGTCTTCATCAT
>CAKALU010046570.1:12500-25698 GCA_916700995.1 Hozukius guyotensis
TTCTCCTCTGTCATTATGTCTTTACATTTACTGCATTGTGTTACTCACTTGCTAGCTTGTTAGCCTCTGTGGCTTCTAGACGCTGACAGTAACGTTAATATTGCTGTTGCTTAGCAGCGATGTTCTCACGACTTAACCACTTGAACGCCAAACATATCGTGTACACGACTGCCCATGTTGTAAACAGTTTCAGTTAAAGGCACCATAAGTATAACCGAACGTTGAATAAGACATTTTTGAGGCGACCAAAAAGGTTGTAACTCCCAGACCGGACAATGCCGTGGTAGCGACCTGTCAATCACAAGGTAGCCCCGCCCTAAAGCATCCCCTGCTTTATGGTCTATCTGACTCTAAATGGGACCATAATTCACCAAATGAACATCATGCTGTATTGAAGAAGACTTGAAACTAGAGATTGAGACCATAAACTCATGTTTACAATGTTTACTGAGGTAATAAATCAAGTGAGAAGTAGGCTCGTTTTCTCATAGACTTCTATACAACCAGAGGAGTCGCCCCCTGCTGGCTGTTAGAATTAATTAAAGTTTAAGGCACTTCCATTTCGGCTTAATTTTGAGTTGCACACTGGTCTGGGTCATTTTGGACAGTTTTTTTAAGTCCCTGAAAATTCGCAGGAAACACAAACACATGTATGTCAAATTGTTACCTTTAAGATAAATTAAAGGGGGCTCGTCCGGGATCTGAGAGCTGATTAGTGTACAGATTGTTGTGTATTTCTTGTGTGGAGATTGTCTCCTGTGTTCACCTTGGTGAGTATTTTGTTTGATGTCCATTGTTGCCATCGTTCAGTGTTAAAGAGTTTCCTCTGCTAGATAGGTGAGTATCCAGCTAGGCTGTACCAGCTTTTCCATCAGGCACTCATTTATTATTTTGCTTTTATTATTTTTGGAGTAATCCATTTGATAAATTTATTTGCCATAGGTGGGCATCTAGCAGCATCAGTACAAAAATATTGTCATTGGCTTTTAAAATCAATCACCTTTGTCAGCCAGCTGTCATTTGGCAGTTTTAAAGGAAATCTGAAAATATAATAGTCAACAAAAACACTTGTGAACTAATGTAAGAAAGAGCTGAAGTTGTGTCTTGTGTGCTTCTACTGTACGATGTGATTTGTTGTCGTTGTTGCGGCTCTCCTTTGTTTATTTTTAGCTGGATTACAGGTTGAGCTTTTAAACTCCAGAGAACACGTTAGACATGTTTAAGCTTCCCATCTCAATAAAAGATGAATCGCTGTCTTACGCAACGACTCCTGACCACACCGGAGGAGGCAGGGAAGAGACGGACGGACGGACGGAGGAACAGATGGGAGGATGCGCGACTTTTTATGGACGTGTGTTTTCCTATCACGGCTCCCGGGCTTCTTCCCTATCAGACTCTCAGCTCTTTTGACACCCTCTTTATATCTGTTTCTCTTTCTCTCCATCTCCTACCTTTTATGCCTCCCTCATTCTCTCCTCCCGACTCTCTCCCCACTTTCTCTCCCCCCTCTCTGATCTATTATTCACATCCCTCTCTGACTCTCTCTCTCCCTCCCTTGACACCTGAAATCCCTCCGTCCTCCGCTCCAGGGCGTTTAGACCTCCACCAACAGTGCTTCCCCTCCGAGGGAAAAGAAATAGAGTGATGAATAAAAGAACAGAGCGAAGAGACAGATAAAAAGCTTTGGGAAGGGCAGCTCTATGGATATGTCAAGGTATTCCTCCATGTGGTTTATTGTATAGGTTGACATTTTACACAGTCCTGTGTCATCCTTTAAAAAGGCTGCTTCCGAGTCCATCTGCGTTAAGACCGGACCACAGTGGAAATATTCTAACACACCTGAGACAGATCAGTGGCTTCAGCTGTGTGATGCTTCTTTTAAAATATAAGTTTGCCCTTTTCAGATCATGCAGCCCGTTCTCACCCCCAACTAGTCAAATACAGATGCTTGGTCAGTGCCCTCCGGTGTCTGACACCGACGCACCGGGACACCTTTTAGCGTCTGTATGAGACGCACCGGGCTTTCAATATAAACCCATCCACCTCATTATTAGACGCTCAGAACTACTGACGTATATAAAGTGCGAGAAGTCAGCGTAGGGAGGAGGTCGAGGTGGATAAACAAACACGGACTTTCACCATACTTGCTAACCATGAAACCTTAAAAATATGGAGGATTTCAAAACCAAAGTGAACCAAATTTGAGTTTCAAAGACTTTGTTTCCTGCATTCTCGTGACTTTAAAAGAACGAAAATAACTAAATAACAAAAAGCATGTATGTAATATTCTTGCATTAACTTTTTCTTTTTACGTTAAATGTGTTTTTCAAAGTGATGTCCAGGTTTTAGCTGTGAACCAGAGATTAAGCTTTTCTTCTCTGTCTTTCAGAGACATACTTTAAAGAGTATTTTTTTTTGTCCATCTAAGCTCCATAACCAGGGTCTGAAATTAGAACCCGCCAAATGAAGGTAAATTGTTGGCATTGGCGGGTGAAATCATCAGGACACCCTGCAGCACAGACCTTATTGGTTAAATAGTGGAGCTACTAAAGTTAACGGAGGTGCCATTGAGTTATTGTTATGAGGCGTTCAAAGTCTGCTCAGGAAAAATGACTATTGGGTGAAGGTAAATTACAACGTTATCATGATGTGTTCAAATGTAATCTCGTAAAAATACATTTTAATAATATAAAAAAGATATTAGAGAGAGAATTATGACTCGTTTAACTTCATAACAACTTTCCAAGATTTTTTTTAATCAAAGCAAATATTTAAATATTCATAATCATTTGAATTGTGTGTTTTTATGCAAATAACCACTATAGATGACAATAACAAAGTACAGTACTGTACAGTGTACACTACCCTCCCTCCACGGTGTTATTCCAACACTGTAATTTATCATGTATATAATGTTTTTTGTGTAAAATATATCGAACATTGAATGACATCAGATCTAAAATGTTATTCCTTCATTTAGCGCGGAGATTTCAAAAGTGGCATTTAAAACTTCTAAGTGGCACACGAAAAAGAAACGTGTGTTACCGTGGCAGGAAGTGAAAAAAGTTAATTTCAGACCCTGGTGATGTCACATTAATACTTCCAGTACCCTTACCAACTACTGATTATGTTGGTGACCACAAGTACAAGGATATGATTGCAGCCCCCCCAACCTGAAGCTGAATGTTGTTGTGTTAAAAAAATCATTCAACTTTTCCCAGATAAACAAGGAACTTTGTCCTGACCCACCTTTGGGTGCTTTAGCAGCGTGTAAAAGAGGCTGACATGTAGCACATGGCAGCTGTTTGTGCCAGAGGGTTGCTGCTGCTGCTGCTGCTGCTGCTGCTGCTGCTGCTGCTGCTGTGCCCCAGAGGAGGGCACACAGTCCCCAAACTGCCAGCATAAACATCCACATCTGTCCTCATGTTTGGGAGAGAGGGAAAGTCACTCAGTAAACGTATTTACAGAGTAAACATCCGACTTTTTTCTCTATTTTCTTCAGATTTTTTCTTGCGCGTTGCACGTCTAAGAAACCTTGCACGTTGAAATTAAGAAGGCACATTGCTACAAAAATGAGGAATAACTCTTCATAAGATATCAAACAAACCGTTGTATGATATTGAGTATGATACTAAAATATATAATCGCGATTAATCGGAAATTAATCGCGATTAAATTCGCGATTAATTTCTTATCTGTTCAAAATGTACCTGAAAGGGAGATTTGTCAAATATTTAATACTCTTATCAACATGGGAGTGGACAAATATGCTGCTTTATGCAAATGTATGTATATATGTATTATTGTAAATCAATTAACACAAAACAATGACAGATATTGTCCAGAAACCCTCACAGGTACTGCATTTAGCATAAAACAATATGCTCCAATCATAACATGGCAAACTGCAGCCCAACAGGCAACAACAGCTGTCAGTGTGTCAGTGTGCTGACTTGACTAGGACTTGCCCCAAACTGCATGTGATTATCATAAAGTGGGCATGTCTGTAAAGGGGAGACTCGTGGGTACCCATAGAACCCATTTACATTCACTGATCTGGAGACATGACAGTTTTTCCTCACCAAAGTTTAGCGTATGTTTGGAGCGTTATTAAACCTCCTTTGACACAAGCTAGTATGACATGGTTGGTACCGATGGATTCATCAGGTTATCTAGTTTCATATGATACTAGTATCTTCAGTCTAGCTTCAACCTAAAAACCACAAGTTGCATTAATGTGTTAAAGAAATTAGTGTCGTTAAAACTAAATTGCGTTAACACGTTATTATCGCGTTAACTTTGACAGCCTTAGTCCAAACCAAACGAACTGTTATCATGTAATAGTCCAATACAATAATATAGTAATGACCTTGACCAATAAAGATGTGATATAAAACGTCACAGATAAACAAATATATTTGCGTGTCTTCCAGGAACACATTAAGTGAGCGGGGCATGTGGCATCACTGCAGAAGATAAACAGGCTAAACACAATCTACATATTAGAGCACCGGCATGTGTGCGTGCCATCAGATGAGGGCAGATCTGAAATGGAATCTCCTTCTGTTCCCCCTCGCTGCACACATCTTCTATCCATCTATCAGAGCGCCGCGCCGCGACCGCCTCGCCTTTCCCGCCATGCACCGAGCCATCAATCATCACATTCCCATGCTTTATGGAAATGGGAGGAAAAACTTCATTTAACGGCATTTTACCTCCTATCTCATCCACCTCTCTCTCTCTCTCTCTTTGTCCGTCCATCCATCCGTCCGAGCGAGCGAGCTCCCGTCCAATCTACAGTCACAGTGTAAGGTCGTTTATTTAAATCTATTTAAATGGATATGAGGCGCGTGCATATGCGGGGAGATTTCACGGCCCAGCAGGTCAGCAAATACCAAGGCTGTTCCACCTCACTAACCCCCCATCAGGGCCCATAGACAATTAATACTCACCACAGGTGGTCAAGTGTGCGTATGTGTGTGTCTGTGTAGCACCTATCCATCCATCTATCTATAATAAAACACCTGAAGAATAAGGGGGAGAGGGGTGATGGAGCATGGGTGAAATAAAAAAGAAAGGAGGGATGAGATGAAACGAGGAAAGCAGTGGACAGGAGCAAGGAAGAGTTTAGGAAGTGAAATGGGTGTCGGGGGACACGGCATCACTCTCGAGGGGAAGTAGGGGAGCAGAGAGGAGCAGAGAGAGAAATTGAGGGAGGTGGCTTGGAACGATTGAAAGAATAAGGAGAGGGAGAGAGTGGGAGGGAGGGGAGAGGAAGGAGAAGTGAAGGGTAAATGTCTTTGCTAATGTCTTTAGTGCCAGTATTGACTAGCTCCCTTTGACTTGAGCACACTCTGCTGCTGCATCCTCCTCCTCAGTTCATTAACTTTGCCATTTGGAGATGGACGTATTGGCTCAGCTGTTCAATGTCACCATAAAAGGAACATTAAAGGGGAATAAATATCATGCTCGTTTTAAGGTTCCTACGCTGTATTTTGGGTTTCTACTAGAACATGTTTAAATGCTTTCATGTTAAAAAAAACACATTATTTTTCTCATCCTGTCTGTCTGAATATACCTGTATTCTGAAATGCTCCGTTTTACTACCTGTCTCTTTAAGACCCCTCCTGTTGCATCCAATACCAATGTTCTTGTCTGGAGATGAGGTGAGGCAGAGAGGGAACGTGTTCCCTCAGGTGGAGACTGTTAGCCAATGATAGGGGCAAAGCATGGCTAGGTCTGTTCAACATCACATACTAGTCATATGAAGGGGTGCCCGCACATTTAGTGCATTCCAACTGCATATTATGTGGATTTTGTGTCCACAAGAAATGCCCGGATGTATGCCAGATTAGCAAGAATGTCTGCAGCGTTAGCTTACTGGACATACTCAACCTCCCCAAAATGCATTGCGGCTCTTCAGACTGTCCAATGGCAGACTGCAAGGCAGACAATTTAAATAATTACCAGTTGGATAAAGTAATTGCGAACGATGGCGAGTGACGTTAAGGTACAGTTAAGAGGAAAAGCTGAGAGCTCAGATATACACTGATCAGCCATAACAGTATGACCACGGACAGGTGAAGTGAATAACATTGATTATCTCGTTACAATGGCACCTGGCAGTGGGGGGGATATATTAGACAGCAAGTGAACATTTTGTCCTTGAAGTTCATGTGTTTGAAGCAGAAAAGATTATCCAATAGAAGAGCTACTGGAGCTCAAACTGCTGAAAAAGTTAATGCTGGTTCTGATAGAAAGGCGTCACAACACACAGTAAGGAGCAGTTTGTTGCGTATGAGGACCGGTCAGGGTGCCCCGTGCTGACCCGTGTCCACCGACCAAAAGCGCCTACAATGGGCACATGAGCATCAGAACTGGACCACGGAGCAATGGAAGAAGGTGGCCCGGTCTGATGAATCACGTTTTCTTTTACATCATGTGGATGGCGACGAGTTGGAGGTGTTGACTCGGCCTCCAAACTCTCCAGATCTCAATCCAATGGAGCATCTGTGGGATGTGCTGGACAAACAAGTCCGATCCACGGAGGCCCCACCTCGCAACTTATACAGGACTTAAAGGATCTGCTGCTGACGGCTCGGTGCCAGATACCACAGCAGACCTTCAGAGGTCTAGTGGAGTCCATGCCTCCACGGATCAGGAGGTGGTCATAATGTTATGGCTGATCGGTGTATATAATCTACGGCAGAAAACATTTAACACTACATAGTTCAATCATTTTAATTTGCCTTAAAATAATACTGGAAATATTAAAATGAGTGGAAGATGTAATGTTGATTTACATTTGTGATCAACAATTTTCATTCAACGGTAGCTCGGCAACGGTAACGTTGTGATCGATAAAGTCATGTGATGCAGAGAAGATGTATTGCTTGACTTCAGTGTGAACAGTCTGTAGGCGGTACGCAGTATGCAGGACGTACCTTTGAGTATATGACTTGGAAAGCAGCCTAGTCCTGTGTGAAAGCTTTAACCTGACTCAGAACAGGTGTGCCAGCCTCCACAGAGGAAGGGATTCTCTTCGCGCTGGTGCAGAGGTAACTCACCCAATTCAATACTGATCAAAAAAGTAACATAAAGGTAATTGTATTATTTTGAAGTCTGTGGAAACTCTAGTAAATGCAAAATGACTGCCTGGACTCTAGGATATTGAGCCAAAACTTGCATGCTTTATAATGTAAAGTGCATAATAAATACATAAAATCATGGATAAAGTTTGGTATGTTCCTTTCGAATAATCAGTAATTTGATAGATGTGCAAATGAATGGATAAGAGGAAGAATAAACAGATACATATTTAATCGGCTCTTCAATGTGATGAAGTTGGAAACGGATGGATGGACAGATTGAGAACAGAAAGTACAGATGGATGAAAGTCAAAGGGAAGAATGAGTGTAATGAGAATGCCAATTTAGTTGTGAGGATGGACATGTTGGATGTTCCCAGTCGTTCTATCTACAACATGTTCAACAACATGTGCGATCTGTAAATGTGTGTGTGTGTGTGTGTGTGTGTCCAGAGGGGAGGGGAGGTGTGTGTGCTGGAGCTGTTTTAACATGATTAAACATCACTTCTTCCTTCCCTCTCCACCTCTTTCATCATCTCCTCTGCCTCTCCTCCACCTCCACCTTTTCGTTATCCCCTACACAGCACTTCTGGGAGAGAGGGAGGGAGGGAGAGAGGGAGAAAAGAAAAGAAGAGAGAGGGATGAGCAAAAAGGGCAAGAGCCTCACAGGGAATCACACATAGAAAGACAAAGATAGAGACAGTGTGAGAGGAGGAGGAGGGTCAGAGAGAGAGAGAGAGAGAGAGAGAGAGAGAGTCTTATAATTCAAAAAGGGAGAGGTCTGTCTGAAACGAGCCTCTGTGATATGATGTTAGAACTATTTGGGCTTTTATTCGTCTGCCTGTTGCCACTGAGCCACCGGCAGGCACTTACTGGATTGGATGTAATCCTCCTTCAGCGACCCGACAGACCGACAGACAGAAACACTCTGATGAGTCGGCAGAAAACAGACAACAAATCAGTCTGAGGCGCCGTGCGTGGAGGATTTGAAACAGACACCATGATATATATATATTTATATATATATATATAGTATGATGCCGTGAAAGAAAGAAAACAACAATATGTTTTGATATATTTCAGAATTGTTTGCAAAGCTGCTCTGAGATGAATTTTCGCCATGATGCCACGATGTCTTATGTGAAATTGTTGTGTAGGTTTGCAGAGGTTAAAGCTGCCCAGCGGCTGCCTGTCAAACTCTCAGTGGACACCTCCGTCTCTACGTCTTTCTTCTCTGAAATGTCAAAACAATTTCACAGCTTTTATACGTCTCGTCAGGCCAGAAAGGTGCCGATGTCGTTAGAGAGATTATTGTGTAACAGGAACGGCATCAGGTGATTGTCAAAAGGTTGTTTGCTGCTCTTTCTTTTCTTTAATGCATGCAAACCACATGGCCAGTTTTATAAGTGGAGATAAGTGACCAGATGAGTAGGTCGAGGTATCCTGTATCATAAGTTTTCAATGTGTTAATATCCGTCGGTTACATGCATACTCTTTATAAAGTAAACATCCGTTTTCACAGGAAACTACTTGGTTAGGTTTAGGAAAAGATCCCGGTTTGGGTTCAAATAACTATGTTTGTTACGTAGTTAAGTAGACTATGTTGTTGACTTGTTGACTTTTGGCTTTACATGGGTCACAAAAACCGGTCTGATGGGTGACAATCCCATGTTTTTGGGACCCAATCATCCACAACGTGTCCTGTAAGCAGAGCTGAATTGCATCGCCGTGGTACTTTACTATATAGAAGAAATGTTTTCGCTGAAGAATATCAATGCTTTGAAAAGCCCAATGATCTGACTCCCTTCCATACTGCAGACTTGCGCCATGTCCCAAAGTGTGTTCACACTAGAAACGTGACACTATTAATATACTCAAAGCAGACATCATGCATACTAAATACAGTTTACAGTTTTTGTTGGATTGTTGATGCAAACTATTCTCCCACAATGCAATGCACAAGGGAAATGGAAGGAGCAACACAAAGCAGGGAAAAGGTTGTGTCTAGAAGATAACCCGCAAACTGCGAAATCTGATCTGCAAAAACTCTTGCGTGACTCGTTGACCGACAACCTCGAATTAGTATGTAGTTTGGATTTAAGACAGAGCTAAAGTCTCTGTTTAAGGTCTTTTTAGAGATGCTGGCGCTTATCCCAGCATGCATTTAGGGGCAGCAGACGTAATGTCTGTGATGCTACTCGAGTCTAGGATTCGGGTTGACTGCTTTCTGCCATCTCGTCAGTTGTTTGGGGCGAGAAAACACAGAGCAACGAGGTGATTCTCAAAGGAGATGAGGGGACAAGAGAGTCCAACCACTTCAGCTGAATGAGACAGCTGAGACATCCGTCAATCAGGAGACAGACAGACAGACAGGCAGACAGACAGACAGACAGACAGACAGACAGACAGACAGGGGTTCTTCTTCTTCTTCTTCTTCTTCTTCTGAGAGGGGTAGTGTGAACCGTTTCAACATTTACTCACATTAAGTTGATATTTTCCAGCTGTCAGGGTTTTATTGCAAACAGGTGCAGTGAAAGTGCTAACTGCGTCACAGTTTATGAACATTTAGGAGCATAAAAATAAAATGTGCTACTCAGATGAAGAAAAGACAAATATTCTAAACCATCAGCCCAACCGTTCTCTGAGGTGAGAAGAGGAGAAGACTTATATGCACTAATAATAGCACATATATGCAGTTTTTCAAATGCGGGAAAACCCGTTAAAAACAGGCGATTGACTCATTTCCCTTTGCCTTTTTTTTTTTCTGGTGTTTTTTTTTCCACGCCGGAGAACAGGGTTAGTAAACCGTAGAAAGCAGCACGGAGGACAGTGAAAATGTTACGGAGGTTACTTCAGTCTGTCTTCACACTCTTTGTAAATTTAATGGTAGCGCGACAGATAGTAGCATGTATTTGTTTCTGATTCGGACCCATGGGTTTTCAAATCCTTTGTCTTTTGACGTGATTCAATATTTCCATATAAGTTTAGCCCAACACAACTCCATGGCTGGAAAAAAATATGGAAGAGTTGGATGATGAGGACGAGCTCCTGTGCTTAGAATTAATAAGGAGAAAAAGAGAGAACCAAAAGAGGAGGTGGTGTGTTCAACCTCTTAATACAACCCGGCTCTGATGTCCAATCTGAGAGCTCTGCAGACCATCTCTGTGGCTCTGCAGAAGCTCTGCAGAAGCTCTGCAGAAGCTCTGCGCAAGCTTTTTCCGCAGAAGTATAAATTAGGCAAAAGAAAGCGTCGGACCAGAGGCGGAAATTAGCGTGTCCAATAAATACTCATGACTACTGAAGAGTCATTTGTCCCGAGAACGAATGCCGATTATAACCTCTCCCACTAAGCCAGATGTTGGTGGGTTGTTTGTCCAGTGGGAAAGGGGCTCCAGAGAGGACAGGTGTCGTGTTGTGACTCGTTGGTGAGGTGAGATGGCGACAGGAAATTACTCACATTGTCCCCAAATACATCACAGCAACACTCTCTGGTGAAATTACAGCGTGTGTGTGTGTGTGTGTGTGTGTGTGTGTGTGTGTGTGTGTGTGTGTGTGTGTGTGTGTGTACAGTAGACAGATCAAAACATGGTATTTTCTGCCCAGCTGAACTCTTGATGAACCA
The DNA here is from genome assembly GCA_916700995.1 of Hozukius guyotensis. Taxonomy (NCBI): domain Eukaryota; kingdom Metazoa; phylum Chordata; class Actinopteri; order Perciformes; family Sebastidae; genus Hozukius; species Hozukius guyotensis. The sequence continues at coordinate 23,210 of CAKALU010046570.1, forward strand.
ATCATAGCTGGATTTAAAGCGCTCCCTGACCGTTGTGGTTGAATCTATGAGGCTCATTCACCAATCAGCATCGACCAATCAGAGCTTGAGCTGCAGAGTTTATTGATCAATCAGAGCTGGATTTACAGAGATCACTGACCAATCACAGGAGGATATTCTGCAGTCACTGCCAGGATTTAGTTTCATTTTGTTGTGTGCCACAGAGATGCCGGAGTCACACTGAGTCTGTGTGATCTATATTTACAGTTTTTAAATAGAAATATATATTTTAAGCATAATTTATTTATACAGTTTTTTCTGTATTCATAGGACACCCAGTTAACCTTCCAGATCTTCAATGCTCCTGCATTTCCTCTGTGTGTTCAATATAGCGGTAGCTCTGAGACAGGTTTAGAGAAAACACTGGAAGTATGACGCCTCTATCTGAGATGCCGTCTAACAGCTCCGGTCTCTTTTACATGTTATAACCTGTGTTGAGCTAATTAACCTGATAACATGTACACAAGACAATTAGACATTTTGCTTTAACAAAGTGTTACCATAATTATTTATTATTTATTTTATTTAAGACCCGATCTGGGTAGAATAAGACCCAATCTGAGTAGAATAAAACTCGATCTGGGTAGAATAAGACCCAATCTGGGTAGAATAAGACCTCATCTGAGTAGAATAAGACCCGATCTGGGTAGAATAACACCCATCTGGGTAGAATAAGACCCAATCTGGGTAGAATAAAAGCCAATCTGGGTAGAATAAGACCCAATCTGGGTAGAATAACACCCATCTGGGTAGAATAACACCCAATCTGGGTAGAATAAGACCCAATCTGGGTAGAATAAAACCCATCTGGGTAGAATAACACCCAATCTGGGTAGAATAAAAGCCAATCTGGGTAGAATAAGACCCAATCTGGGTAGAATAAGACCCAATCTGAGTAGAATAAGACCCAATCTGGGTAGAATAAAACCCAATCTGGGTAGAAAAAGACCCAATCTGGGTAGAAAAAGACCCAATCTGGGTAGAAAAAAGACCCAATCTTGGTAGAAAAAGACCCAATCTGGGTAGAAAAAGACCCAATCTGGGTAGAAAAAAGACCCAATCTTGGTAGAAAAAGACCCGATCTGGTAGAAAATTCTGTACAAAATGTAAAGCATATTGAGGCAAATTTGTGATGTGTGATACTGGACTGTATATAAATAAAATTGACTTTTCTAAATGTCTAGTTTCCCACAGATAAAATCACATTCAAGCAAGAATCCCATCACGAGTGGGCACTCAAATCTGCAACTAAATGTTCTATATGCGTGTTATAAAATGTGACAACAGTGCACTGAACACCTCATTCTTCTGAATCATAATTCATGAGCGGTGATGTCGTCACAATCAGCGAGTCAGCGTTAGTTTTGTGGTGACAAACAATCCAAATAAGCCACAACAACAACAACAACATCAACAACACGGGCTGGTCGGAGCTGAACGAGTGATGATTAAAGGAGAGGAAGGCAGGAATGTGGGCCAGCAGGGTGTGATAATCTGTCTCTCTGCCATCTATCCCACATGGGAGAGAGACGGAGAGAGAGGAGGGAGATTAAGGGGATGTATGATGTATTCTGACCCATATTCACACTCACAGTGATGTTTTGTGACCCACATATACTACCTCATCTAAATACACATCCACATTCTAACACGGATACGTGTGAGAGAGTGTGTTAGAATACCATAATAATAATGGGATCATGTTATAACCTACATGGTAGACGGAGGCCGGTATACGTTGAGGTTCTGCTGTCTGAGGATGATAACAGCTCACTGGACGACATTTATTTATTCTCTGAATGTGAGAGCTGTTATATTCATTTACACTCCCGACAGCGCAGCTAAAATCAGAGGTGGGTTTTAAAACGTTAGAATGGAGGGAGTCAAACAACTGTCTATACTGTGTAATAAATTAATGTGTATAAAAACAACTTTAAGTATTCCAATATGGAATAATATCAGTAAATAGCCTCCAACCATCAGCCATGGACGGATTATGAGACAATAGGCCCTTAGACATGTAAACGTCCCCCTACCCCCCCTACACCCCTCTACTTAGACTGCTCGTTTTGTGTGTCTTTATGGTAGTTTTGTGTCTCTTTGTGGTAGTTTTGTGTCGCTGTGTCGTTGTTTTGTGTCTCTTTGTGGTCATTTTGTGTCTCTGTGGTTGCTTTGTTACGCTTTGTCTCTCTTTGTGTCTCTTTATTGTTGTTTTCTGTCTCTTGGTGGTAGTTTTGAGTCTGTTTGTTGTCATTTTGTGTCTCTTTTTGGTCACATGGAATCTCTATGTTGCCATTGTACGTCTCTTTGTAGTCGTTTTCTTTGTCTCTGTGGTACTTCTTTGCCTCTTTGTCGTCGTTTTGCCTTTCTTTGTCATTGTGCGATTGACTCTCTAATAAGAAATGTTAACAGTCAGTTTTTCATATTTACCAACTGTGTATGTAACTGCT
>CAKALU010046572.1:0-12553 GCA_916700995.1 Hozukius guyotensis
AGTCTCCCCTTTACAGACATGCCCACTTTATGATAATCACATGCAGTTTGGGGCAAGTCATAGTCAAATCAGCACACTGACACACTGACAGCTGTTGTTGCCTGTTGGGTTGCAGTTTGCCATGTTATGATCTGAGCATATTGTTTTATGCTAAATGCAGTACCTGTGAGGGTTTCTGGATCAATATCTGTCATTGTTTTGTGTTGTTAATTGATTTACAATAATAAATATATACATACATTTACATAAAGCAGCATATTTGTCCACTCCCATGTTGATAAGAGGATTAAATACTTGACTAATCTCCCTTTAAGGTTCATTTAGAACAGATAAAAAACATGTGCGATTAATTTGGGATGAAGTATTTTAATCGACTGACAGCCCTCGTTTAAATACGAGGACTCCATTACCCAGAAATCTGTGTCCCCGGTCTAAGGCTACATCCACGTTTACAGGCGTGGTAGTATGGACGGAGATTAATTCTCAACGCTCGTCTGGACGGAGGTCGTTTTAAAACACCGTATTAGTGTAGAAGCAGCCTCAGAGGAAACTTCTGGATTCTGTGTGGAGCTGATTTTCCCTCCGGTGACCAAACTGACCACGACACCGCCTTTACTGTATCAGACACTCACTTCCTGTTTCCTCAGAATAAGAGCTAGGGATGCACCGATACCGATACAGTACCGGGTATCGTGTCCGATACTGTGCTCATGTACTCGTACTCACAAAACGGCTCCGATACTACGGCACCGATACCACTTTACTGCAGCGTGACGTTAACCTCTCGTCACCATCTTGCGGGTCCTATCGAACGCGTTCACGCTCCACCTCCCCGACGGTGCAGGCGAGACGGGCCGGTGGTGCGCCCGACCCCGCGGGGCCGTGATCCCACCTCAGCCGGCGCGTGCGTTAGACTCCTTGGTCCGTGTTTCAAGACGGGTCGGGTGGGTTGCAGACATCGCCGCTGACCCCTGGCGCCTTTTACGTGTGCCGAGCCCCGATCTGGGGGCACAACGCGGTCGGGGCACACTGAGGACAGTCCGCCCCGGTGACGCTTTGTCCACGGCCCTGGGAAGCACCTTCCCCCCGAGCCTTTCCAAGCCGACCTAGAGCTGGTTGCGGCGCACCGCCTCGTATGCGGGACTCCCCATCCTGCCGTGTGTCGCTCACACCCTCCAGCTGGCTGTTAACGAGGGTCTTTAGGCACAGAGAAGTACTCGTATCGGTACTCGGTATCGGAGAGTACCCAAATGGAAGTACTTGTACTCGGTCTGAAACAAAGTGGTATCGGTGCATCCCTACTAAGAGCATCCCAGCAGCTCACTGATCACCTGCATTTTGTTGTTTCTTAGTTTCGTTCCCTCTGGATACGTAAAGGTTTATCTAATCTGTGTATGAGATCAGGTCTGCGGTGCGAGCTCCGAGCTGCTCTGACTTCACACCTCGGAGCTTATCAGCAGCAGAACAAAGCTCTGAGCTGTAATTATGAAGAAAACAACGAGACCGCGGCCCGGAGGAGAGAAAAACCCCCAGCGTGTAATTAAAGTGCATTTCCATTTGAAAACGAGCTGTAATAATCAGAGCTGAGTACCTGAGGCCACGGAGACGGCAGCATGACTGAGCCACTCAGGAATGTGGAGCACTGTTAAAAACAGTAGTGGTGCCGGAGGCCCGGGGCTCACCGGCTTCAGACCGGCTTCAGACCGGCTTCACAAATAGACCAGTATTTTTAAAAAAAGGCTCCGGGGAAACTAAGACGACGGCGGCCAGCGGGCCAGCGGGGCAGCGGGTGAGGGGCCGGGAGTCAGCTGATACAGAGCCATCCGATAGGTCGGTTAGATGACGTCTTTAAACCTCTCGTTTCGTCTGATTTATTCATCTCACCGCTCTTAACAACAATTAATCAATTATCAGATGACTGTTGATTCATTTCCTGTCAATCGCCTCATCAATTAATCTGATAATTAGCACTGAAAGAACAGCAGCATGTCAACGTTCCCAACTCAAGGCCCACTTACTCCATTTCTTCTTTGCAGCCACATCTGGTGTTTGCGGAGGTCACGTAATAATAACAACATTTCTCTTTTCCATAACTAGAGAAAACCAACCGCTGAGCTGTTTCTGAGAAATATAGAGAATTCTGAGGAGGACCATGAGATGCCACTGAAAGCTCCGGAAAAAAGGCTAGTAAGTGGGCCTAGCATGGGCTGTAGACAGGATTTTAAAATACTCAGTAAAACATCACAGCAGAACGCAACAAAACAAAGACGGCGTTTATCCTCCACCAACCAAACCCTGTTCTGCAAAGTTCTGCATATTTGACAAAAGAAATCACAAATTTCACATTTCACCAGTGGAGAATCTTAAACCTATTTACAAAAAAAATCTCTACATGAAGTCGTACTGAATGTCTTGCTTTGTCCGACCACCAGTCCAGAACCAGAAGATAACCGGTTTACTATCACATAACAGACAGAAAATCACATTTGAGCAGCTGGAAGTAGAAAAATCTTTGATATTTTTGCTTGTAAATTGAATTAAAGCGGTTTAAAGTAGATCAAAGTAGCTGCTGAATCCACTAATGGTTGCAGATCCGACGTATTAAGGTCTAATTTCAGTGTTAAAGTATCAGAATCAGCTTTAATAACCCAACATGTGTATTGAATATTGTATATGTGACCGGAGTGATTCAGTCCCCAGAGGAGACACTGTGAGACACCAGCAGGACGTCTCAGTCCCCCACCCCCCAACCACTGAATCCACAGGCCAGGTGATGCGTTTGGGGGACGACGGGACACCAGGCTGCTAAGTTCACACCTCCAAAGCTGCAGAGCTGCTCGCAGGCTGACAAACAAACACTGGGAATCACAAAGAGAGTGATGGAGGAACTACACACACACAACACACAACACACACACACGCACACCACCCCCAACAATGAAAACTATGTCCTCCATGATAAACTGCTGGCAGCAAACTCCCCCATTCCCAAAGTTTCCAAGTTACATCATCACTGATTTCCAGCTCAAACTTTAACACATGATGATAATAAGACCAGAGGAGACTCAGCTCTCTAGCATTCCTCTGTTCCTCTGTTGGCTGCTTGTTTAAGGATTCTGCATATAACTTTCATGTGAGAAAAAAAAGTTCAGTTAAGCAACAGAAAGTCACACCAGACTCCGTAGAAAATTTCACCAATTTAAGGTTTTACCTCTAGTATGTAACCGAGCTTACATCACATGTCACAACTTAAGATCTTTTCTTGAATCGTTACGATGTTGTCTTCGATTCGGCACAGCTACTACACCAATACCAGAGTTAAGCAGACCATTATCGCCACACAACTAAAAGTCACACCAGACTCCGTAGAAAATTTCACCAATTTAAAGTTTTACCACGAGTATGTGATCGAGCTTAAGTCACATGTCACAACTTAAGATCTTTTCTTGAATCGTTAAGATGTTGTCTTCGATTCGGCACACAGCTACTACACCAAATACTTTGTAAAATTCTCAAAACAACAGTTTTACAGCTGGACCGCTGGATGGGGAAGCGGCTGAGATGTTATAATTTGAGATGAAATTCCGCGGAGAACGTGAGGTTTGAGGGTGTTGAGATGTACGCCGAATAAAAGAGGGGTTCGTTAAAAGTTATCCCATCTATGTGGTTGTGTTCGTCTGTGTAGGTGCTTTCATCAGTGAGCAGGAAAAGCTTAAATTGCGTGTTTTCCCGCTGGGGTCTGGCGCGGCGCGGCGCGGTGCGGAGGTCTTACCGAGGTGCAGGGTGAGGTTGATGGAGTTCGGGTACTGGATGCCCGCCAGCATGGTCTGGCTCTGCCACCAGGTGGTGTCCTGCTGGATGTTGTAGTCGGTCAGGTACACGGCGCTGTGGTTGTTGCGGGCGTCCCGGGCGTCGCAGATGTGGCAGGACTTGGTGACCCCGGTGGCTCCGGTCTGGACGCAGTACTCCTCCGGCGGAGAGCCGCAGGTGTTGGTCGCCACCACTGTGACGTTGAAGGCGGCGTTCACGAACTCCGGCATGCAGCGCTGAGCTCCGCGCTGCTCGTCCGAACACTCGTCCATGGCGGCGCGGACACCCAGCGGAGACACCCAGCAACACAGAACCAGAACCAGAACCCGGACCAGGACCCGGACCGGGACCAGGACCCGGAGAGAACCCAGCATGATCAACTCCAACACGAACTCCAATTGTCCCTGAACTTGTCCAGAAGTGTTCGGTAACTTTCCGGTTACCGACAGCTTCCCGCTGAGCGCAGTGAGATCAGTAGCACGCAGCGGAGGGTTGAGCTGGTTCAGGCCGCGAACAGAGCTCCGTGTCCGGCAGAGAGAGACAGAGAGACAGAGAGAGAGAGACAGAGAGAGGAGCTTCAGCTCTTTGTGTTCGCCGCCATGAAGCTCAGCAGACTCCAGCAGCAACACCAACACTCCAACACACACCAACACACACTAACACTCTATCACACTATCAGACCAACACACTCCAGACTACACCCAGTCCGCTGAGCTACTGCGCAGCTCTACCGCGCAGCTCTGAGGACACTTCCGGCACAAAACTTCAGAGGAATCCTCCAAAGTCTCAGAATCAGAATCAGAATCAGAATCACAATCAGAATGAGAATCAGAATCAGAATGAGAATCAGAATCAGAATAAGTCTCAGAATGAGAATCAGAATCAGAATTGACACAGACCCGCAATGATTTATACGTGGAAGAAGTTACAGATGGTCCCTTTAAATCAAGAGAAGTAACTCAGTAACTTTAATTTAAGATAAGTAATGAAAACTAATGCAGTCTCAACATTATAACACTTTGCACTTAAATTCAACAAGTCAAATAAAGCCAATAAATCACCATATTAATATTTAAACTCACTGTTTTAATAGTTAAATGATTTTTAATGTGTTAATCAATGAATACATTTCTCAGACCTCCTTTAACAACTTTTGTTTACTTTTTGACTTCTTACTTTCCAATATGATGAAAACAGGAGCTAATCTTTACCTTTAATTAAGAGTTTAATTAAAGGTAAAGAGTTTTTTAAGAGAAATTATTAAAACAAAAACAGGCTGGGATTTATTGTCATTGGATGGATTTAATGTGTCACACCAATAAACTATTAATCACCCTGGAAACCACTGGAACAAAATCCTTAAAGGGCCAGTTCACCCAAATTAAACTAAACCTACAGTACGGAAGCTAATTTCAGCCATGAAAATATATAAAAATTGAACGGTGAATGAGAAAAATAAAAATATTTTAAAGTCCAAATAATAATAACAAATTATTTATAATAATAATAATAATAAACTGTTTTTATATAACACTTACAAAGTGCTTCACAACAAGAAAAAAAATGCAATAAAACACAATTTCAAAATGACACAAACTGATCATGATTACACTGAAGCATTAATAACTTTAATACTGTACCACCTTAAACTCACCATTAGTGTGTCAAATATTTAACATTAATGAACCATTAACATTGGTTTATTAAGGGATTTTCAAAATAAGATGTTTTTCAGGGGTTTAGATTTTCAAAGTAAGATGTTTTTCCAGGGGTTTAGATTTTCAAATTAAGATGTTTTTCAGGGGTTTAGATTTTTGAGTTAAGATGTTTTTCAGGGGTTTAGATTTTCAAATTAAGAGGTTTTTCAGGGGTTTAGTTTTTCAAATTAAGATGTTTTTCAGGGGTTTAGTTTTTCAAATTAAGATATTTTTTCCAGGGGTTTAGTTTTTCAAATTAAGATGTTTTTCAGGGGTTTAGTTTTTCATATTAAGATGTTTTTCAGGGGTTTAGTTTTTCAAATTAAGATAATTTTTTCAGGGATTTAGTTTTTCAAAGTAAGATGTTTTTCCAGGGGTTTAGTTTTTCAAATTAAGATGTTTTTCCAGGGGTTTAGTTTTTCAAAGTAAGATGTTTTTCCAGGGGTTTAGTTTTTCAAATTAAAATGTTTTTCAGGGGTTTAGTTTTTCATATTAAGATGTTTTTCAGGGGTTTAGTTTTTCAAATTAAGAGGTTTTTCAGGGGTTTAGTTTTTCAAATTAAGATGTTTTTCAGGGATTTAGTTTTTCAAATTAAGATGTTTTTCAGGGGTTTAGTTTTTCAAATTAAGATATTTTTTCCAGGGGTTTAGTTTTTCAAATTAAGATGTTTTTCCAGGGGTTTAGTTTTTCAAATTAAGATGTTTTTCAGGGGTTTAGTTTTTCAAATTAAGATGTTTTTCAGGGTTTAGTTTTTCAAATTAAGATGTTTTTTCAGTGGTTTAGATTTTCAAATTAAGGGACAAATGAAGGATCTCTGGCTGATTAAGATTAAGGTGTTTTTAATGAATTAGAGATGAATTAAGATGATTTTTATGGAGAGCAGTGTGACAGTAAAATGTGATTTTCTTCTGGTTCTGAAGAGAAACTTCATCAGAGGAGATAAAGAGATGATGAAGAGTTTAACTCGTTAACACACAGATCAGCTCTGATTAGATCTTCATCAACACATTTAGAGTAACCGTCTGATGACGAGCTGGAGTCAGAGGTCAAAGGTCACCGATGGAGCCGGTCAGTGTGATCTGATTATTTCACAGTTAAAACAGTGGATGAATAAATGAATGTAAATGAGTGTTTGTTATTAACTCATTCATCATATTAACACATGAACACGTAAATCAGTCAAATATAAAGAGGCTGAAGTAAAAGTATTAAAGTATTAAGTAGATTTTCAAATTAAGATGTTTTTCCAGGGGTTTAGTTTTTCAAATTAAGATATTTTTCAGGGGTTTAGTTTTTCAAATAAAGATGTTTTTCCAGGGGTTTAGTTTTTCAAATTAAGATGTTTTTCCAGGGGTTTAGTTTTTCAAATTAAGATGTTTTTCAGGGGATTAGTTTTTCAAATTAAGATATTTTTCCAGGGGTTTAGTTTTTCAAATTAAGATGTTTTTCAGGGGTTAGTTTTTCAAATTAAGATTTTTTCAGGGGTTTAGATTTTCAAATTAAGATGTTTTTCCAGGGGTTTAGTTTTTCAAATTAAGATGTTTTTCCAGGGGTTTAGTTTTTCAAATTAAGATGTTTTTCAGGGGATTAGTTTTTCAAATTAAGATATTTTTCCAGGGGTTTAGTTTTTCAAATTAAGATGTTTTTCAGGGGTTAGTTTTTCAAATTAAGATTTTTTCAGGGGTTTAGATTTTCAAATTAAGATGTTTTTCCAGGGGTTTAGTTTTTCAAATTAAGATGTTTTTCCAGGGGTTTAGTTTTTCAAATTAAGATGTTTTTCAGGGGATTAGTTTTTCAAATTAAGATATTTTTCCAGGGGTTTAGTTTTTCAAATTAAGATGTTTTTCAGGGGTTAGTTTTTCAAATTAAGATTTTTTCAGGGGTTTAGATTTTCAAATTAAGATGTTTTTCCAGGGGTTTAGTTTTTCAAATTAAGATGTTTTTCCAGGGGTTTAGTTTTTCAAATTAAGATGTTTTTCAGGGGATTAGTTTTTCAAATTAAGATATTTTTCCAGGGGTTTAGTTTTTCAAATTAAGATGTTTTTCAGGGGTTAGTTTTTCAAATTAAGATTTTTTCAGGGGTTTAGATTTTCAAATTAAGATGTTTTTCCAGGGGTTTAGTTTTTCAAATTAAGATGTTTTTCCAGGGGTTTAGTTTTTCAAATTAAGATGTTTTTCAGGGGATTAGTTTTTCAAATTAAGATATTTTTCCAGGGGTTTAGTTTTTCAAATTAAGATGTTTTTCAGGGGTTTAGTTTTTCAAATTAAGATTTTTTCAGGGGTTTAGATTTTCAAATTAAGATGTTTTTCCAGGGGTTTAGTTTTTCAAATTAAGATGTTTTTCCAGGGGTTTAGTTTTTCAAATTAAGATGTTTTTCAGGGGTTTAGATTTTCAAATTAAGATGTTTTTCAGGGGATTAGTTTTTCAAATTAAGATGGATGTTTTTCAGGGGCACTCAAAGTACAAGTACCTCGAATTTCTACTTAAGTACAATACTTGAGTAAATGTACTTAGTTACTTTCCACCAGTGTAGAAAACACAGCAGCTACTTGGAGTCTCAGAAACGGGACATTTATCAGCACTTTTACTTTTTGATCTTTAGTTTCCAGTCACAGCAGGCGGTGGTGCGTTCAGGTGCTGCCGGTGTGACCCGCTCAGTCAGTTTACTGGTTATAGATGTAACTTTACTTTATGTAAAACTGGATCCTAATAGTGAGTTTACTCTCCTCATGAACACAAGTATGTGGACATTTATAAACCTGTTATATGAAACTCCTGATGTGTCCCATGCAGGTGAGAGGACAGTGAAGCCTGATGATGTGAGGACAGGTGGCGCCCCCTGCTGGTCACCTGCTGCTGGTGACTTATTTTTATTTCCTCCTGTTGACTCAACGGACCGCACAGTGGAAACCATCAAATACAACAATACTCTCAATCATTCATCTGTCTTATATGCACATCAACAACTGATCTTTGTGTGATTGTTTGGTTTCATATATTTATTATTAGACATTTTATTTATGAACACTCATAACATTTACCTCTCTAAATATGTGAAATGAACTAATGCCTTTTATTCTCATGCTGGTTTTATTTGTTTTATTTTAGCTCCACTGAGAGAAGCCCTGTGACATTTAATCATACATGACAATAAAGATCATTCTATTATATTCTTCTATTCACCGGGAGTACCGATTATTACCACATTACATTACGTAATAATATCCTAGAAAACAGTAATATTAAGTATTAAAAACAAAACACTTTGAAAGGAGTATTTCTGCATAATGAGTACTTTTCATACTTTAAGTACAGTTTGTTGATAATACTTAATAGTTGAAGTAGTCTCCAGTAAAAGTCCTGATGGAGCAGTAAAACCAGAGGTTCTCTAAAGGGACTCTGGTGCTCTGAAACACGACAGGTTCTGTCCACACGGACCGACACAATCAACACACAATGAAAGCTAAATGTTGAAAAAACCCCTAAATAAGAACGACACATGATAAAATGATGAAAGGCTAATAAAAAATAAAAATAAAAAAAATCCTGTTTTAGGGGTTTAAATGATAAATAATCATCATTCTGTTGTTTGAGAGATCAGCTGGTTTATTATCGGATCAGAACACATCTGGAAATAACACGTTGGACATCATCCTGCTCACTGACAACATTACAAACATTACAACACCAACGAAGAAGAAGAGGATGATGAAGAGAGATCTGTTACGATGACATGATATTAATAACCTCCTCTGTACCCTCCTCCTCCTCCTCTATAACCTCCTCCTCCTCCTCCTCCTCCTCCTCTATAACCTCCTCCTCCTCCTCCTCTGTAGCCTCCTCCTCCTCCTCCATATCCACCTCCTCCTCTATAACCTCCTCCTCCTCCATATCCACCTCCTCCCCTGTACCCTTCTCCTCCTCCTCCTCGGTATCCTCCTCCGCCCCCTCCTCCATATCCGCCCCCTCCTCTGTAACCGCCGCCTCCTCGGTAGCCGCCGCCGCCTCCTCCTCCTCCTCCTCCGTCGAAGCGTGCCATCTTTGGAGGTCGAGGACCGTCTCCCATCCTGAGCAGAGGAGGAGAATCATCGTTAGACTGAAAGCTGATGAAGACTCTGGGTGAAGAGGCCCTTTAATGCTTTCAGTGTGTGTGTGTGTGTGTGTGTGTGTGTGTGTGTGTGTGTGTGTGTGTCTGTGTGTGTGTGTACCGCTGGTTGTTGGCCATCATGTTGAGTCCCGCCGCTGACGGTTTGGAGACGAGTCTGATGATGTTCAGCAGCTGCTGGTTGGTCTGGTCCAACTGTCGGATGTATTCCGGGTCTTTGGTCACCTCCACCACCAGAGCCTCCAGTCCGGCCCGCAGCGCCGCGATCCCGCCCGCCGCCTCGTGAGGCATCCTCAGTTTGATCCTGAACACATTATTACGTTAAAGGTCACCAACAGTCAGAGGTCACGTCTCTAATGTTAAATCGGCCCATGCAGCACTCGGCCCGTGCAGCACTCGGCCCGTGCAGCACTCGGCCCGTGCAGCACTCGGCCCGTCCAGCGCTCGTATTGATTCTCACCAGTCGTCCAGCTCCACGATGTCTCCGTCAGAGCTGATCTTCTTGCAGGCGAACAGCAGCAGCTGCAGAGGACTGACCAGAGTCATCCCTTTAGCCGAGATCGCCCGGGTTCGGATCTGAGACACACAAAACACACTCCGTTATAACAACACACACGAGACCTGGAACATTGAGCTGCTGCTTGTTTATGGTCCAGGAGATCGTTTCCCACAACGACTGAAATCTACAATAAAGAACATTTTTCACTTATATTTTTCACATAATTTACTAATTATTTTCGGATATTCTTCAGACATTTTTTATTTATATTTTTTCAAATTTTACAAATAATTCTTTGATATTTTTCACATATTTTACGAATTATTTTCGGATATTTTTCTGACATTTTTCACTTACGTTTTCACATATTATATGAATAATCTTCAGATATTCTTCTCTGGTGATCCTCTTTTTAAAAATATCAATCGAAAAATTCTGAAAAATGTCAATTGTTTTTTAAATGTAAAAAAAAAGCCAGAAAAAAGTCCAAAAATGTACAAAAAAGTCAGGAAATGTGCAAAAAAAAGTCCAAATAATGTCCAATAAAAGTCAGAAAATTTCCCAAAAAAGTCAGAAAAAGTCAGCAAAGTACTAGCTTGTAGTGAAGGAGGTTAAATAACACTCCAAACTTAAGACAAATTTTGGCAAGGAACAACTGTCATGGCCATTTTCAAAGGGGTCTCTTTACCTCTGACCTCAAGATATGTCAATGTGTGAGGGTTTTTGTCCAAAAAGAATCTGAAAAATTCTGAAAAATGTCAGAAATTTTTTAAAAACGTCCGAAAAAATTCTGAAAAATGTCAATCTTTTTTTTAAAAATGTAAAAAAAAAGCCAGAAAAAAAGTTTAAAAAGCCAGAAAAAAGTCAAAAAATTTACAAAAAAGTCAGGAAATATACGAAAAATACTAGCTTGTAGTGAAGGAGGTTAAATAACGCTCCAAACTTACGCTAAATGTTGGTGAGGAAAAACTGTCATGTCCATTTTCAAAGGGGTCCCTTGACCTCTGACCTCCAGATCAGTGAATGTAAATGGGTTCTATGGGTACCCACGAGTCTCCCCTTTACAGACATGCCCACTTTATGATAATCACATGCAGTTTGAGCATATTGTTTTATGCTGAATGCAGTACCTGTGAGGGTTTCTGCACAATATCTGTCATTGTTTTGTGTTGTTCATTGATTTACAATAATAAATATAAACATACATTTGCATAAAGCAGCATATTTGTCCACTCCCATGTTGATAAGAGTATTAAATACTTGACTAATCTCCCTTTAAGGTTCATTTAGAACAGATAAAAAATGTGCCATTAACTATTTGAATTGATTGACAGTCCTAATATATTTCATTATTGATGAAGTGTTTCACAATAGCAGCTTCTTCAGTAAAGGTTACCTTCTCACTGAAGACGAAGAAGGGGGAGGGGTAGGTCATGTCGTGGCTGCTGAAGGGGCAGTTGACGGAGGATTTGTGGATGAGGGCGTTGCGCCCCTCGGTGGTCAGGATCTTCCTCTTCTCCTTGTGGTAGCAGACGTTGGGGTACGAGCCGAAGGTCAGCAGAGACACCACCACGTCCAGGTTGTTGTCCGGTCCCACCGTGTTGAACATCTGGGTCATGAGACACTCTGACGGGGACACGCAGGAGGACAGAGGTCAGAGGTCAGAGGTCATGATGTTGTTTACTGAACCTTTCTCTAGTAAAGGCTCCTTCTGTGGTGCGTTCAGGTACCTTCAGGGAATCCAGAGTTGACCAGGATGTCCTTCAGCTGGACTTTGGCCTCCCAGGTCATCCTCAGCGTCGACATGTTGAGACGTTTGTGTTCACAGAAACGACTTTCTGCGTCCTCGCCGTTAATCCTGAACAGGAACAACACGGGGTTAATGAATATATACGTATATATATGTATATATATGCTCATGGCGTGCACGTTGGTAGAATACTATTCTGAAGCTGTCCAAACGTTGTAACCGACCTGACGTCGTCCCAGGCCTGGAAGACGGACAGCAGAGCCACGTGGTCGGAGAAGCGGCTGCCGGCGAAGTTCCTGTGGACGAAGCCGAGACGTTTTCCCTCGCTGACGAACGGCTCCGGGAAACACGTGGCGGCCGAGATGGTGCACATCGCATCTCCAACGCTAGAGGGAGACACGTGATCTATTAAACAGGATGGCTGGAGATTCATCTGGACAATCAAGTCAAGAAGAAGAAGAAGAAGAAGAAGAAGAAGAAAACGAAGAAAAAGAAGAAGAAGCAGAAGCAGAAGTGAAGAAGCAGAAGAAGAAAACGAAGAAGAAGAAGAAGAAAACGAAGAAGAAGAAAACGAAGAAAAAGAAGAAGAAGCAGATGAAGACGCAGAAGAAGAAAACGAAGAAGAAGAAGAAGAAAACAAAGAAGAAGAAGAAGCAGAAGAAGAGGAAGAAGAAGCAGAAGAAGCAGAAGA
>CAKALU010046581.1:0-17143 GCA_916700995.1 Hozukius guyotensis
TCATCAAGACCAGTTAGCATCACTGGTCCTGGCTGCTCATGCTGCTCTGCTTAGTGCAGGGTTCTTGGGGGGTGGGGGGGGGACTCTGTGCAGCCAACTTACTGGTAAATAGCAATTTAGCAATGTACAGTAGCAACTAGGGATGTGACAGTGAGGACATTTTCCCACCGGTTAATAAACACTGGTGTTACCGATTACACCGGACATTTTTACAAGAAAAGATGATGGTCAACATGTGTAGCGCGCTGACTCTGATCTTTACTGTCAGGTGGCGGTGTGTCTGGCCTCTCCGGTCCAGCTTTCGCTGCAAGGCTGCAGGTTTCTACTGGGCGGCTCCGCAGCGCACACCGGCTGTGAGCGCTCCGTCTTTCTCACGGCGATTACCTCATTAACGTTATGGTTTCCTCATAGCATTTGGGTTTAAATCTGAAATATTGCCATATAGGCACGTTTGCTTTTCGCTTCGACACCAAATCCTCTGCCATCTCTCGGTCTGTCAACTCTCACTCGTCCCATATGTGTGAAATATGACACCTGCTACTCTGAGCTGAGACTCCGTATGGAGCAGACACTTTCACTTTCAGTTTGTAGTGTCCGTCGTCCGACTATCTATTGATAACACGCCGCTGATACGCCAAAATGAACTAAATGGGTTTTATTTCTGTAAAAAAAGCATAACGACGGTGGGGGCGGTGGGTACGTAATGTAATCGGCGTGTTCCCGACCACCGTGTAACACAGACTACCGCGACCTAGCCTAGCAGCAACAGGCTACTATGTGAATGTCAACACTAGTTGGATCACTACAGACACTCACATTGTATTTTGTAACAGACCTGGTGGCTGAATGTGAAGGCTGATGTTGGTCTTGTATAGAATATTGTACAGATGTGCTCAGAGCACAGACCCCATACACAGTAAGGCTGGAAATATACTTGCTTTTGACTACACGTTCGTGTCATGGATGTATTAAGAGAACTGGATACAGCGTTGGAGGCGTTGGGGCCTCGTTCATTCCTATGAAAGTTTCTCAGTGGCGCATGAAGACAAAACGGCTCGACATTCCGTCTGGAAAAAGTACCCGTATCTTGGGCACATGGGACAAGCGCAGTAGCGTCCGCTCGGTCACACGACTCGGTCACGGGGTCCCAACAGCACGCCGTCGTCACGGCTTGGCACTCCAGCCTCGGTCTGGGTCTCATTCACATGAACAGAGGAAGGGAAGTAACTCTGGATTCAGCTATCAGTGCATTTTACAACTTTAAAAACTTATTTTTTTAAATAAGGGCTATTAGAGTGTTCGTACTGGGAAGTTGATTTACCTCAAAAAAAAATTATCCCCTGAGTTACAGATGTCTCTTTCCCAATGTAAGTCTATGGGAAAAAGTATTTTTGGGCCCAACGGCATCACGTGACGGACACGGAAGTTGCAGTACCGCTGCTTGGCCACTACGAAAGTTGGGATCAACGACCGGCGCTCTTCCTGGGGGCTTGGTTCGTGTTGATTTCCGAGGACGTACACAACCGACACAACTCCAAACGGACGCAGTTACGCGAGGGAGCGTCATGCGCACGCGTAGTTATAAGCAAGTCTATCTTTTAGGCCGGAGTTGCGTTATCCCAATGTGATTAGAGCCTGGAAATAGTGCCCCCTTTTCTATTCATTTAATCACAGATGAATGACTCTGAACCAAAGCAATGATTGAAATCAAGATGGCCGCCCCTCTGGAAGGCCTGCACATCTGACGTAGTCTGTTGTTGAACTGCCTCTTTACACATTTCTCATCCACTTTGTTCACACACAATTCTAAAAGCTGAACTACAGATGACCATTTTAGCATGACAAGCAGATGAAAATGTGATCCAGTTATAGTTCCTTCTTTCCTTCCTTCCCATCTTTCATGTTTTCTCCTTCCTTCACTCATCCCCCACATTCCTTTCCTTTCCCCCCTCTTCCTCCCTGCTTTATCTTTCTCCTGTCTTTCTAGCCTTCGCTCCCTTATTCTTTCACCCTCTCTCATCAACACGCCACCCTCCAAGGCACACACACACACACACACACACACACACACACACACACACACACACACACACACAGCCCTCCAGTGTTTTATTTACTGTCCTTGCCAACTGTGTGAGGAGGATGAGTGTTAGAGATACCCAAAGGCATTCTGCACTGAGCTCCTGTCTCCGTGTTGTACCACAAATTAACCCGTGTGTCTAATTCGCCAGCGCTCGGTTTGATTGGACGGCGCGCGTGTGGAGATGGTGGGCGGAGGCCAGCGTAAGCCTATCCCAGAGCAGCGTAGCCCTCAGGCTGTCAGCGGAGCAGCATTGCCATGGTGATGTCATCCTCAAGCTGTGAGCCCGCCTTCCGTCGGACAAAGCGTACTGATTACTGGCAGAGAGAGGAGGGAGAGGAGTGATGATGAAGGTGATGATTAGGCTGCGAGCCCGTGGGCCATCTCATAGCACGCAGAAAGGCTCCGACATGACCTCATGCGATCTGGCCGTTTGAAGGCCGAGGCGGTTGGTTTGAATTGAGATCACTGATTTGTTGGTGATAATTATTGATAAGGATACAGTACTCCAACACGCCTTTCATTATTCACTATCACTATCACTATCAGACTGACACTATAAACCATTCAACTGGCTGAACGTGGCTGAAGGATAAGCAGCTTCGTTTCTTTCTGTTTCATATGTCTTTTTAACAATCTAATAATAATAATATTTTTCATACATTTTTCATTTAATCTCATCAGGATGAAGCAGAGAGGCCTTGTCCTTTCTAAGTCTGGTGTGGCTGTAGCTATCTATGTAGACAGTGTTATAATATAATAATATAATATAATATTGTATCGTCCACTTGTGATGATAAGGTGCAATGTTTTTATCAAGATGCTCTAATTAGTCTTGGGCATCCAAATGTACACAAAATCACATAAAACACACTTGATGTACATTACTCTACAAAAAAAAACTAACAACTTTAACTTCAGCATGTTTTCAGATTAGGAGTTAAAATGTATGAGAAATGTTTGAAATTATTTAGCCTTTTTTTTTTTTAAAGACTTTTGTTCACTTTCATATTTTCTTTCTAAAAAATATCAAGAAGGAAAAAGGTTTTGGATAAAATGACCATCAGTGCTGGATTTCTGTTTTTACAAAAGATGATGAAGGCCTTAGGAAATTGTCTATTATCAGATATCAGATTGGAAGGAATGAGGAGTCTATTTTATTACATCAACCTGAGAACAGGCCCAAAGTTGTAAGATTTGTTAGAATTTTCGATTCTGACATTTTTCTCAGATTTAATTTTTTTTATTCCCAGCATTGTGAGATGCTTAGTGTATCTTTTGGTCATTCGATTTTCCTTTCACAAATGGATATTAAAATACAAAAAAAGGAGCGGTTATTTCATTTTCGTTTTAAAATACAAAAATTTAAATTGAAATACAAGGTGTTTTTCTTTATCAGGGTCAAAAAGGGATGAACCAAACTTAAAAAAAACGAGTTGATTTTAATTTTTCTATTTTTAAAAACAAAAAATAAAATCACTAGAAAACAGAAACGAAAAAAACGCCTGTTTTTTCATATTCTGCAACCGGAAGTTGCGTAAGAGAGGAATACATCCATGGAATGAGGAAGGTGCTGTGTATGAGAGAAAAACAAGTACGGTGTTGCTGTGTCACTGAAGGTGATGTGGACATGGATCAGTGCGTATTTTTTCGAAACAATAAAAGAGTGTGTCTCAGGGAAAAAGACACGACTGCAGAAGAATTAACTCCCGTAAAGTTGGAAAGATATTGACAGATTCGAACTTCCCGGATCAATAACTCATAAACGAAACGTTGTTAAAACACAAACGAGGGCTCTTTCTAACCGTAGCGAGGTAGACAACTTCGAGCTGGACACGTAACATTGATCTCTATGTGCAGCCGGCTGTGAGACGAGCGGTCAGGGACCGTCTACAAAGTGCAACGCCGAAAAGAGATGCAATAAAAATATTCATATATTTTTCCCAATACAAAATCACCAAAATAATGCAAAAACATATTTTTCCAAACTAAGTGTTGTAGTATTATCCGAAAGAGGCCATTTATGTGTGAAGTAATTTTGATGGTAGTACACTGCATACGACTGAAGTTATTGAATTTTTTTGTGAAAGGAAAATCGAATGACCAAAAGACACACTGACCTGAGATTATCACAATTAATAATCTCAGAAGTTTTTTTTCCCCCTATGTGGCCCTAACGAAAAAACAAAAACCCATTGTGTTGTTTTAATTATCCTCCAAATATTAGGATCGCCTTAGTTTGTTTAGTTTTGGTTTAAGAGCTTTATAACGTAGGTTTCATTATGAAAGTGGGGTAGGAATTCAACCCAGAAATCTAATTTGTATAAATAATATCTGTGCATTTTTTGTGTGATAAACCACATGAACGGTTCTACCAATTCTGCATTAAGGCTTATTTATTCCGTCCCCTGTTCCACCCGGTCAGACATGAGGAGAAAAAAGGCTCATCTGGTAATCTCTGGCGACTTGTTCCCGCCACTGCTTTGTCATCATTGCCCAGATGACACTCATGTCAAACGGTCCAGTGGGAACCTGCCTCGTGTGTGTGTGTGTGTGTGTGTGAGTGTGTGTGTGTGTGTGTAGTTGGGGTTACAGAGGTTAAGGGGAGCTAATTTCACGGCTTTTTATTTGTACTGGTCTCAGGAGATGTGCTCTCTATAAGCATTATCGCTTCCAGCTGGTTGTAATGGGACAGACGGGATGGGGCCACCACACACACACACACACACACACACACACACCATCAAGGGCCCTTAATCATAATTGTGTGTCATTTGATGATGTTCCTCTCATACGTATATTGTGTTGTGTTAGTATTGTAGTTGTGCTTTTGTTCAACTTTGCAATTTTTCTCCTAGAACATGAATATTTGTATTTATATTTTTACCTCCGCCAAGGCCGAAGGCCTAGGAAGGAGGTTCTGTTTTCACCGGCGTTGGTTTGTTTGTTGGTTTGTTTGTTTGTTTGTTTGTCTGTTAGCAGGATTACTCCAAAAGTTCGCGGTCGATTTGAATGAAATGTTTTGGAGGGGTGGAGTGTAGCACAATAAACAATCCATTCGATTTCGGTGGCGATCCGGATCATGATCCGAATTCAGGAATTCTTTTAAGGATTCTGATCAGCCTGAACATTAAGACCACAGGGTATAACACATGCGCAGTGTAACTGATGACGCTTTGATGACGCTTTGATGACGCGTGACCCCGCCTCCTTCCTACGTAGATACGCAGTCCGTGGTGAGAAAGAACAAAGCGGTAGATGATGGGAAGAGAGACAACGTAGTGTAACGTTATACAGACATAACAAGGCTGCTGAATGAGAGAGGCATCCGCCGATACGTTACACGGAAAAACACCGTGTTAATAACAAGCCGACCACCTCACGGTACCGCCAGCTGTGAGCTGTGATCTGTTTTTAAAGTCACGCGTTGGCGGAGGTCTGCGATCTCCGAGTGCCATTCTAGTTTTATGTTTAGATTTATTTTATTTTTATTAGTAAATTTCTTGTCTCTCTTAGTAAAAAAAAAAAAAAATTCAATGATTCCTCCGTTAATTCTCCAGCATACAAAGGGATTTTAGACAGTAGTGTCCCTTTTCCCTCTCCAGGCCTCAGCAGCCACCAGCGGTCTGCTGGACCACACACTGTTAATGACATCACTTTTCTTTTGATTTCACTTTTGATTTCACAAACACAAGTTTTACAGGAAATAATGAACTCTCTGAAGGATTCACTTCCAGCAGCCAGTAATGTCCCCAGACTGGCTGCTGGAAGGACTACAGAAGAGTGTGAGCCGTCTAATCTGCATTTCTGATCTGTGTTATATTAGTTTAAGGGAACAATTGTGTTCATGTAAGACAAAGCAGTGTTGACCGTAGACCAGAGGAGAACTCAAGCTCTCAGAGTTGTAGTACACACATCCGTCGTTGATCTTCTCCCTGTTCTGTTAGTCTCAGATCTCTGCTGCTGTGTGAGATTAGTCACTACAAATGACCTCTGGAGAGGGCTGTGTCAGATTGCAAGGAAACATGCTCTAAGAGACTCTAATTGGCTCCATCCTCAGGTCCAAATATTCAAATTGCATAATGAGATATCTCCTTCGTGCACTCATGCTTCCGAGAGAAGAAAACATATTGATTTTCCCTGCAGTCCTCGACACTTTGTCTGCTTTTTTTTCTGACGTGTTGTTTTTCTTCTCTGTTCCATCACATGTATAGGTGCATCTGCGGTCAGCGGAGCGTCTTCGAGACTTGTGCTGTGCCAACCGGGGGACTTTCATCAAGGTGGGCCAGCACCTCGGTGCTCTGGGCTACCTGCTGCCTGAGGAGTACACATCCACGCTGCAGGTGCTCCACAGCCAAGCTCCTCAAAGCAGCATAGAGGAGATCCAGCAGGTCATCAGAGAAGACCTCGGCAAGGAGGTACTTTCAAATAGTCTGTCTCTGTATCTGTAACGGTAATGGGTGGCTTTCTGCTGGTATTCAGGTGATTCTACAGAATCGTTACCTCCAAAGAATTACAGTGATCATGTGTCTAAATGAATCCCTGCTTGCTACTGTTGGGGGTTATCATGAGCAGATTTTCATGATAGATTTTACATGTTTTATACTACACGGTAGGCCTGAAGAATATGTTATCTCAATGGCCTAGGAAAGTTCAATCACATGTGTGAACATGAGTTCCTCTCTCTCTCTCTCAAAGCCAGGAACCAGAGCAGTAAGTCTCTAACTGGTGATGTCATCAGGTATAAAGTGTGGAGCTGCTCATTTGTCAATGAATGGACCAACAGAATGGTTGTTTTCTTTCTCTTTATTCTATTGTACTTTTCACAGTTGTGAAACAGAAAATGTTCCCATATACCAGGGGTCAGCAACCTTTACTATAAAAAAAAAATCAAAAATAAATCTGTCTGGGTCTGCAAATCATTTGAGCATTGTGATGAAGGTGACTCAGTTTATAGTCTAAGTATATAGTATATAAGTCTAATGCAGTGAGGCGCCCAAGTGCAAATGTACTACGGAGTATTTGGGCCACATTGAGGAAAAAAACATCTGAGATTTCTAGAATGAAGTCATAATATTACGAGAAAAAGTAGTAACCTTACGAGAATAAAGTCACAACTTTACGAGAAAAAAATTAGTAATGTTACGGGAATAAAGTCATAACTTTACGAGAATAAAAGTCGTAATATTGCGAGAATAAAGTCACAACTTTACGAGAAAAAAATTAGTAATGTTACGGGAATAAAGTCATAACTTTACGAGAATAAAAGTCGTAATATTGCGAGAATAAAGTCATAACTTTACGAGAAAAAAAGTCGCAATATTGCGAGAATAAAGTCATAACTTTACGAGAAAAAAAGTCGTAATATTACGAGAATAAAGTCATAACTTTACGAGAAAAGAAGAAAATAACACAACTTTTTTCTCAAAATCTCTTTTTTCCCTCAATGTGGCCATAATACTCCGTTGTACCATAGACCTACAACAATGATAAATCAAAATCAAAATGTAAACAAAAGACAGTTATTCATTTCCATTTTTAAAAATCCACAGGGAGCCACTGGAGAGGGGCTAAAGAGCCGCATGTAACTCCGGAGCCGCAGGTTGCAGACCCCTGCATATACTCGGAACGTTCCCCTGGTTGCTCTCAGAGTCATCTACAACATCTCTCCCTATTCATTGTCTATGGAGCAGCTCCACTTTTTATACCCGATGACATCACACCTTTGAGTTTTGGACAGAGTTGTTCCTGTTTACTAATATTGTTTGGACTGTATTAGACCAAAGAAATTACATGTATGAATTTAGAAAATGGCCGTAGTTCCCCTTTAATGCTGAATATGCTTTAGTTGCCCTCCAATTATACAGTATCAATCAACATCTACTTTAATCTAACTAATAATCTCACGTAACAAGAAAAGGACATGTTTGGTTAAATCGGCCTGATGTTTTATTAGGTTGATTTGTTGTTAGAAGTGAAGGTGCTCAAATCACTTCAATTACTCTCAGAGGTTTTTTACTAATTAAATGCTGTTGGGATTTAAAATCATCAGTAGAATAGTCAAAGTTAATACTCATTCATGCAGAGCCAAGACAAAACATGTGCTGTAATGTTAAATGGATTTATTGAACTCATTTATCTGAGCATTTCTTTGGGTTTGTAGTTGGCTGGTTTGATTTGGATTGTGGTTTATGGCAGGCAGATAAAGCCGAAGTGGGTATGTCTGACATTCTGTCCTCGTTTCATTTCATAACCAAGCCGTACTCCTGATGCAGCTGTTAATGCTGCTGTTAGTGCTGAGCGCCGACTTTGCTTTCAGACTAGTTGTTATGACAGCCTTTTAGAGCCTGCTGGAGGCAACTGTTCTGTCATTCTCAGATACACAACATTGGTCTTCTCCCTCTACCGCACACTCCTCAGTGTGTGTGTGTGTGTGTGTGTGTGTGTGTGTGTGTGTGTGTGTGTGTGTGTGTGTGGATACTTAGTTGAGTGCATTACATCAGCAAATCCAGGAACAGTGAACATGTTGCTCCCCACATACCACAGACCCATATAGGCCCATCCATCCATAGATGCTGTCAGGGAAATTTCTGTGCGGTTCATACCTGGAACATACCTGGAACATACCTGGAACATACCTGGAACATACCTAGAACATACCTAGAATATACCTGGAACATACCTGGAACATACCTGGAACATACCTGCTACATAATAGAACATACCTGGAACATACACAGAACATACGTGCTACATACCTGGAACATACCTGCTACATACCTGGAACATACCTGCTACATACCTGGAACATACCTAGAACATACCTGGAACATACCTAGAACATACCTGGAACATACACAGAACATACGTGCTACATACCTGGAACATACCTGCTACATACCTGGAACATACCTGGAACATACCTGGAACATACCTGCTACATAATAGAACATACCTGGAACATACACAGAACATACGTGCTACATACCTGGAACATACCTGCTACATACCTGGAACATACCTGCTACATACCTGGAACATACCTAGAACATACCTGGAACATACCTAGAACATACCTGGAACATACACAGAACATACGTGCTACATACCTGGAACATACCTGCTACATACCTGGAACATACCTGGAACATACCTGGAACATACCTGCTACATAATAGAACATACCTGGAACATACACAGAACATACGTGCTACATACCTGGAACATACCTGCTACATACCTGGAACATACCTGCTACATACCTGGAACATACCTAGAACATACCTGGAACATACCTAGAACATACCTGGAACATACACAGAACATACGTGCTACATACCTGGAACATACCTGCTACATACCTGGAACATACCTGGAACATACCTGGAACATACCTGCTACATAATAGAACATACCTGGAACATACACAGAACATACGTGCTACATACCTGGAACATACCTGCTACATACCTGGAACATACCTGCTACATACCTGGAACATACCTAGAACATACCTGGAACATACCTAGAACATACCTGGAACATACACAGAACATACGTGCTACATACCTGGAACATACCTGCTACATACCTGGAACATACCTGGAACATACCTGGAACATACCTGCTACATAATAGAACATACCTGGAACATACACAGAACATACGTGCTACATACCTGGAACATACCTGCTACATACATAGAACATACCTGGAACATGCCTGCTACATACATAGAACATACCTGGAACATACACAGAACAAACGTGCTACATACCTGGAACATACCTGGAACATACCTAGAACATACCTGCTACATACCTGGAACATACCTAGAACATACCTGGAATATACCTGCTACATACCTGGAACATACCTAGAACATACCTAGAACATACCTGGAATATACCTGCTACATACCTGGAACATACCTGGAACATACCTGCTACATACATAGAACATACCTGGAACATACACAGAACAAACGTGCTACATACCTGGAACATACCTGGAACATACCTAGAACATACTTGCTACATAACTGGAACATACCTGGAACATACCTGCTACATACCTGCTACATACCTGGACATACGTAGAACATACCTGGAACATACCTGGCCAGGTATCCGGTGTGTTCTAGTGTTCAATCACTCAATATGTAGAGATATTGTTTTGTGGCAATATTCGATTTTTATATGACGGCACTAGAATGAAGTTCATCTGTGTGTTGTTGGGGACGCATGTCTGGTTATTAGCAAATATTAAAGATAATTATTAATATCAATTAATATCAATACATTTCTATTAATAAATTATCACTATCTATGAATAATAACGGGGCACCAAATGATGTCGGTGCAGTAGCTCAAAAAGGCTTTGAAATGGCTATCAGAAGTAATTATCAAAGTAATTATTAATTATATTGAATAATATGATTTAATTTAAATTAAGTCAACTCGCGGGGCACCGGCCTTCTTAACAAAGAGAAAATGATACCCAATTAATGTAGTCTCATACTAAACTATCAATATGGAACTCTGATTAATAATTAAAGTAATAACTATAGCCAGAAATCACCACATCAATCACTAGTAAGTTGAAGGATTTTGTAGGTTGGCAGCATTCACTCTTATGCAACATTAAACAGGCCAGCATGTATATTTCACAAGCATTCATTTACAAGATAATGAAGGTTAAAAATGACTAGGGCTGTCAATCCATTCAAATATTTAATCGCAATTAATCGCATGATTGTCCATAGTTAATCACGATTAATCACATTTTTTGTATCTGTTCAAAATGTACCTTTAAAGGGAGATTTGTCAAGTATTTAATCCTCTTATCAACATGGGAGTGGACAAATATGCTGCTTTATGCAAATGTATGTATATATTTATTATTGGAAATCAATTAACAACACAAAACAATGACAGATATTGTCCAGAAAACCTCACAGGTACTGCATTTAGCATAAAACAATATGCTCAAATCATAACAGGGCAAGTTCAAGCCCAACAGGCAACAACAGCTGTCAGTGTGTCAGTGTGCTGACTTGACTATGACTTGCCCCCAAAACTGCATGTGATTATCATAAAGTGGGCATGTCTGTAAAGGGGAGACTCGTAGGTACCCATAGAACCCATTTACATTCACATATCTTGAGGTCAGAGGTCAAGGGACACCTTTGAAAATGACCATTTGACAGTTGACATGACAGGCCTATACAAGCAGCATCCAGTATTATCCAGACAAGCCTTGGTGATGAGGATAGAAACAAGACACTGAAGGGAAGTTTGGCAATAATGGAAAGCATACATGATCTTTCCTCTCATATAAAACAATTAGTAACAAGTGGGATGTGCTAATAAGATGAATATGAGCTGCAATTGCAGTCAAATTGCTCCCCTGTAATTCATTCAGCCACTTCTATAGAATTTTCTCTTCTTTCTTCTTCTTTATCTTCTTTTAATGATGGTGTTCATTCAGTTTGATTTCTTCCTGTATCTGTGTGGGATGTCATCATCCTTGAAGAGACGGTGAATGAATGATTCCCTGGTCCCTTTAGGAGCTGCATGAGAAGAAGTGACACTGATGAGCAGAGTCAGGGGAGCAGCCTTCTTTTGTAACACGCGTATGCATTCTCACGTCTGTTGGATATTCTCACACAAGCGGTGAGTAGTGCCGTGCTGTTTTTTTAGCACCATTTGTGGTGTCATGCATTCCCACTGTGCATGGATTTGGAGAGCTTTGCCTTAGTTCTGGCTGTCATCTCCCCTCTACAGTGAAAGTGCTGAAAGGCCAGCTTGTGCAATATGTCGTTTTCACCAATATCCGTTTCTAATCTGTTTCCAGGCTGAATATTACACTTAGTTGGTGCTGAGGCATAACATAACAAAAAAACAAAACACAAGTGCATCATGGGTACTTAGGGTTAAGGCAGGGTGGCATGAGTGGAGGGACATCTGTGGACATGGAGATTCAGGAAGTGGCAGTACGTTAACTGACATCATCCACACTGAGCCAACATGGAGCCTTTCTGCTGATGCTCTTATGTTTAGTAACGACATGGGTCAGACTGGATTATCCTGCTTAAACTATTCACCTTGTTTTATTCATATTTTGAGGCAATGGGATTTTTTAATTTACTCTTCATGTTGGCATAATCTTTTCAAACTTTTGTTTATTAATGAGGGGTACTTCAATATAACAATATCACACAGGATGGATGGGCAAACATAAAGTGTGTCACACTAACTAGTTTGAGAACTTTGAAGCAATTAATCCAACAATCCTCAATTCCTCTCTAGCAGCAAGTTTATACGGAAGTCAGACCGCTACAGTGGTCACAATGGCAACGACACACATAAAAATGTCCGCCGCCCTGACCACCCTGCTACGTTGATTTGAATGTGAATGTCATTCTACTGCTATTCTATTTCTAAGGGACAAACCACATCACCTGGTGTTTCCTGGATGTCTTGTCCAATTTTAACATGCCATCCAGCCATTCTGTGCCACTATAGCCGTGTTTCCATTCACACATTTTTATTTGCATTTTGAAGTCTGGCATTAAATAAGCTGTATGGAAACTGCAAAATTTAAAATAAAACTCCCTCAGTTGCAAAAAATAAGTTTTTACGTTCGCTTGAGGAGGTTTTAGCCTTTGTGAGAAAGAGTTGATGCACTAAATGGAAATATCTCGCCCAAATAAATTTTGACGTAGCAAACAGAAGAAAATGATGGATGAAAGTAGGTATTCAAATAACGGTGTAGTCTCAATTGATCCCAATAATAATACTCATTTTATTTATAGAGCACTCTTTGAGATACTCAAAGACACTTTACACAACAAGTTAAAAAATATAGAAAACTAAAGGCACACTGTAGCTCAGGACATTAACTCTTTTAGACCGGATGCATCAGTAGACCAGCAGACCAGCAGTAGACCAGCAGTAGGAAGCTGGGTTAATAAATATGTTACGATGGTTACTTCTTTTTTAATATCTGTCACTTATTCAGTCTCTCTTTTTTTGTTTCAATACTTTATTGAAAGAAAGCACATCATATACATACACGCACCTACATACACAGCCATACATAAACCGACAGATGTAAATGAAAAACAAATTAGTAATAATGATGATAATAATAATAATAATTCCACAAATAGAAATAATAAATAAATTAATGAACAGATTAAAAACAAATAAATAAATGAGTAGATTAAATGATGGATAAAAACAAGTAAAACATTTTTTTTTAAATAATACAAATAATGAAATAATGATAATTGCGCTTATAAATCTAGACTTCTAGTGTACAGTATGACTAGTGTACACACCAACCCGTATACACGCATATATACACATATTAACAATATTAACAAAACCAAAGCACCGATATCATCTGAGTGGATAAGTAGTTAGATAACCAAACAGAACTGATATGGGATCAGTAGGCAGACATGACACCTAGGACATCGTAGCACCATTAAAAGATCATAGAGGGCTGGTGGCATATCTGTAGGCTCAGAATGTATTATTACGGTGCACCTTCGTCAGTAGGCAACCTGTCAGTATAGCTGATCAGCGGTTGACAGCTGGAGTAGAATCTGTCCAACTTTATCGTTTCCAGTGTCAGGAAAGACGAGACATCACATAACCATGATTTAAATGAAGGGGGTAAGGGGGACTTCCAGAGCAGGAGGATTCTCCTATACGAGGAAGTAGGGAGATGAAAGCGATCACGTTTTTTTGGGATATTAGTTGGGAAGATGTCCTCAGCAGATCTTCTAGAGATGGTGTGATATTGCTCTGTAGCACTTCAGATACTGCATGAAAGATTGATTCCCAAAACCCAAATAATTTGGGATACAACCAGAACATGTGTGTTAAATCGCATGGGGATTGCTTGCACCTACCGCATTTGTCATCTGCGTCTGGGTAAATTTTGGAGAGCTTAGCCCCGCTATAGTGCTCTCTATGGAGTACCTTAAATTGAATCAGACTAAGCCGAGCGCAGGAGGACGAAGAATGAACTGCTTCTAAAGCTTCTCTCCTGAATTCTTCAGATAGTGTGGTCTGTAGCTTACTTTGATTCTTTCCATGACGGATTTATTTGCTGGATGCAAAAGTTCACATAGGAAGGAGACTTCAGTCAAACCAGCGTTGGTGATTGTTGGAACAGTGGAAAGTCTAACCAAGGCGGTTTTGACGAGTGTGTTTGATGATAAGTGGGGTCAAATTCCTGTTGTCTGACTGGAGTTTTGTGGCTTTGAGGAGAGCGTATTAATTGTATGTTTTGTACGTTAATAAATTATAATAATTGTCCAAATCTCTGTTGATTTTATTTATGATATATTCACTTCAACGCGCGTCACACGGCAACGCGCCGGAAAAAGGGGTGAAAATCGCCGCCTCCACCTGGGTGTCGTGTATCCATCGCTGCCGATCGTAGCCGTAGCCGTTAAAAGTACCTGTGACTACTGCACACTACTTCAATTGGCTTTCCCGCTAATGAAAGCCAATTGACAAAAGACAGATGTTAGTGGGTTTATTGTCCAGTGGGAAAGAGGCTCTAGAAACACAGGCAAGTGGAAAACACAAGGGAAACTGCAGGGGTTAGTTAAGTAACCAGTAAATCTGTCCATAGTATTAGGCTGTTTAAACTAAATGGTAATGGACTGCATTTATATAGCACCTTTCTACCGTACCGGACAAAGCGCTTTACAGTTTGCCTCTCATTCACTCATTCACACACACATTCATGCACAGATGGTGGCAGAGCTGCCACGCAAGGCGCCGGGCTGCCCATCAGGAGCAACCTGTGGTTCAGTGTCTCACTCAAGGACGCTTGGACATGCAGACAGTAGGAGCTGGGAATCAAACCACCAACCTTGTGATTAAAAGGAGCCACAGCTGCCCCCTAAAGGCCCAGTTCCCTCTGCGGTAGAATTAAATGAAACTGTTTGAGAATGTACAGTGTGTATAGACACACAGATTCAGACCCTCCGAGCCTTATATTAAGACAGTCGGACAGGGATGTTAGAGCGGAGACTTTGATTTCCTCTCCTCAGTAAAGCAATCTCTCTCATTTATTCTCCTCTGCGCTGTAATGATTTATGTGTCTTCATCCAGCTGGGGC
The DNA here is from genome assembly GCA_916700995.1 of Hozukius guyotensis. NCBI lineage: Eukaryota > Metazoa > Chordata > Actinopteri > Perciformes > Sebastidae > Hozukius > Hozukius guyotensis. The sequence continues at coordinate 15,227 of CAKALU010046581.1, forward strand.
CGTGGCCGGCTGCCAGCAGCCAAAATGGCCACCTTTGCCGCGCCGACACAGACGCCGATGTGTTGCCATCCAACTGTGAGGCCTCAGGGGCCGTTTTATTTGTGCCATAACTCATTTCGGGGAACGTATGTCACTGCGGGTCTGCCTTCTGGGAGCGTGGCCCACGCGCATACATTACCATGTTTATTAACTCCACAGCTGAGATTAACATAAGCAGTGACTGGGTGGGAAGAGAGTGTTTGAACCAGAGGCTACCGGGCCGGGCGCTTGGGACACAACCAGGGATACAAACGCTGCAAACATGACAAAGCTTGACCGTTAATTTGTTTAACAGTATCTAAAAGTTATCTTAATTAAAAAAAAAAACGTTTAAACTTCACTAGGATTCCTCAGATTTCACGCTGCTGCGTCGAGTGACAAGCCCACCTGAGAAATGACATGTTTCCTTAACCCACGAAAGCACCCTCGGCCTGTCAGATCCCATTGGATGCTCGTCGTCGTAGTAGGTAGACACCGGTGGGTGCAGACAATTTCATTCCATTTAGCATATTTGCATAATGAATAACTCAGCTGTTCCCACACAGGATCCCGTGCTGCTTGCATAATTTATCATCTGACGGCATCTTCTACGGGGCTCATGTTCAGCCTCTACCTGATGGGCCAACATCGTGTTCAAATTAGCCTCTTTTTATGTTTCACTAGGTACAAACAGCAGGGGAATTCCCCCCATGGTACAGTTTTGAAGTATGAATAGGAAGCCAAAGCCAATACAAGCTGAGCACGCTGAATATTACACTGTAGTAGATGATGAGGAAGAATGAAAGGCCTTGGTCGTATATTGTGATATGAATGCCATACCTCTGATGAAACCATGTTGTGTTAGTTCACTTCTTTTCTTGGACTATGCGGAAAGGGCACCGACTGGTGAGAATAGCGAGCATTCTTCTGTTTTTAGACCATTTGCAGAAATATTAAACAAGCTTTCAAACATTGCAGAAATTGGTTTTAAATGTGCTTGTTTGTTTCCAGAGGGCCTGAATTATGAATATAGATACAAGTAGATACAAAGTGGTGTCTACTGCATAGGAGCAAATATTTGAAGGCCATTTAAAGGCTGATAACTCCAAAGACCAAGCTGCATACATGTGAAAAATCAGACAGATTGAGTTAAATGATATGAATAATTGCCATTTTTAGATTGATGTTTTGGCTTTTCACAAACTGGAGTAAAGACGAACCCTGTCTCCAGTGGCCTCTCTTGCTCTCCTTTGACCTCTGAATCCCAGTGCGTGAAGTTTGAAAATAAGACCTACCTTCCACCTGACATCCCTGCAACTTGAGAGCTGCGTCATGCGAGGCTGGTGATGATGGTAGCAGCTCTGGCTTTATCCGGCTTTGACCCGCTCTTCTCTCCATAGGCAATTTAGGTTCTATTACGCCAGTGGCAGCTGTGGCCGGAGGCATTAAGTTTCCGGGTTGTCCATCTGTCTGGACTTCGTGAACGCAACAACTCAAGAATGCTTTTAGTGAATTTTTTCAAATTTGGCACAAACGTCCACTTGGACTCAAGGATGAACTGATTAGAATTTGGTGGTCAAAGGTCAAGGTCACAGTGACCTCACATAACATGTTTTTGGCCATAACTCAATAATTAATATGCTAATTATGACAATTTCACACAGATGTCTAACAGGATAAAATGATGAAGTGATGACATTTTGGACAGACATGGGTGTAAATTGTTACTTGACTGGTTGGTCGAGGCATAAAACCATGAGGCGGTAATTCTAGTCTTATTGGTGAAAGGTGTATGTTCCACATAGATAGATAGATAGATAGATAGATAGTAACTTTATTGATCCCGAGGGAAGTTCAAGTTTCCAGCATCACAGTTCCATAGTGCAAAACATGTTAGTA
>CAKALU010046617.1:0-12500 GCA_916700995.1 Hozukius guyotensis
TTGCCAGTGAGGGAGATGCCCCCCCCACACCATGACACTGCCCCCACCAAAAGCTGTTACTCCATCGGTGCAACAATCAGCATAGCGTTCTCCGCGCCGTCTCCATACTTTGACTTTGGCAGACAGAACCTGGACTCATCACTGAACATGACATTCCCCCACATGTTCAGGTTCCATTGTCTGTGTTGTCGACACCAGCGCAAACGGGCCTGACGGTGAAGGGCAGTCATTGCAGGCTTCCTGGTAGCCTTATGAGAATACACTGTTTACCATTGGCAGAGCATTTTGGAACATTTTTCTTGGGCGCTACCCACATAATCAGCTGTGCTGCTCATCCCACAAATGCATGATCCTTACAAGATGGACATCATTGTGAAGGTAAATAAACAGGCTTTCCAACCATGTAAAATACAATGCCAATTAGCATTGTAACAACAGAGAAATAATCCACCAAACACAAGTTTCCGAACCTTTTTTCCCCAGTTTATATATTATGCTAAACTATACTATACTATGTTATGCTATGCTATACTATATTATACTATTCTGCACCATACTATACTATACTATGCTATGCAATGCTATACTATGCTATGCTATGCTATGCTATGCTATGCTATGCTATATTATACTATTCTGCACTATACTATACTATGCTATGCTATGCTATGCTATGCTATGCTATACTATACTGCGCTATGGTATGCTATACTATACTGCACTATACTATGCTATGCTATGCTATGCTATGCTATGCTATGCTATACTGCGCTATGCTATGCTATGCTATGCTATGCTATGCTATGCTATGCTATACTATGCTATACTATACTGCGCTATGGTATGCTATACTATACTGCACTATACTATGCTATGCTATGCTATACTATACTATACTATACAAAAGTCTTGTCTTGTATTTTAAGTAGTGTAACTGTAATGTGTATAATACATGATGATAGTGTTGCTTCTTCACTACTCCAGACTACTGATCTTGGTTGTTTGTTGGGTAAGGTAGTAACCAACAAACAGAAATATTATTCTTATTATTCTTATTATTCTTATTATATACTATTACGGTTAATAGAACCAGTCTGTTTCCTGCTTCCCCTCTGATAACAGCACCTTATCAGTGATATTACTTTTGTTTATTCATGGTTCATTAGGTCTGTGTTGGCCAATGGTGAGGCTCTGAGTGCCACCTCCCCTCTCTTTAGTATCTACTATTAAAAAGACATATCACTACTATCACTGTAATATTACAGTGATAGTAGTGATATGTCTTTTTAATAGAATTAAATTAAAAATGTATTCACAGAATTACTAACAATGTCATGTCATAATGGACATAACTGATCACTGGTGATCTGGAAAAGAATATAATAATACAGTTCTTTTAGATATAAAGGCTTTTGTGTCAATTTAAATAAAAACAAACAATTCCAACCAAATATCTAAATGGAAAATCCATTATACATTACAACCTCATACTACACGTTACAACCTCATACTACACATTACAACTTCATACTACCTATTACAACTTCATACTACACGTTACAACCTCGTACTACACGTTACAACCTCATACTACACATTACAACCTCATACTACACATTACAACCACATACTACACATTACATCCTCATACTACACATTACAACTTCATACTACCCATTACAACCTCATACTACACATTACAACCTCATACTACACATTACATCCTCATACTACACATTACAACTTCATACTACACGTTACAACCTCGTACTACACGTTACAACCTCATACTACACATTACATCCTCATACTACACATTACAACTTCATACTACCCATTACAACCTCATACTACACAATACATCCTCATACTACACATTACAACCTCATACTACACATTACAACCTCATACTACACATTACGACCACATACTACACATTACAACTTCATACTACACGTTACAACTTCATACTACACATTACAACCACATACTACACATTACAACTTCATACTACACATTACAACCTCATACTACACATTACAACCACATACTACACATTACAACCTCATACTACACGTTACAACTTCATACTACACATTACAACCACATACTACACATTACAACTTCATACTACACATTACATCCTCATAGTACACATTACAACCTCATACTACACATTACAACCTCATACTACACATTACAAGTTCATACTACACGTTACAACCTCATACTACATGTTACAACCTCATACTACAGAGAGAGAGAGAGAGAGAGAGAGAGAGAGAGAGAGAGAAAGAGCACAATAATAACACAACAGCTGTAATAACTAATACAAGTAGGACTGATAACAAAATTCAATAGCAGTGGATGTAAAAGAGTGATAATACAACTATCGGAATTGATATAATTGGGTCGTCCTCAGACGGGCTTTCCAGCGGAGCTTCCAGCTATCTCAGTCCTCCATACATCTGGCTAGCTCGCCAGCACTGTCCAGCATCTCTCCTGAGTACGTCCATGTATGTTGGGATGGGACAGAACCCTGTGGAACTCCGTGACTTACTTTGGCGTGCATGGAGGACTCATCGTTAACATGTACAAACTGAGATCGATCTGATAACTAGGACTTAAACCAACTTAGTGCAGTTCCTTTAATGCCAATTAAATGTTCCAGTCTCTGTAATAGGATGTGATGGTCAATGGTGTCGAAAGCAGCACTAAGATCTAACAAGACAAGTACAGAGACAAGTCCTTTGTCCGATGCCATTAGAAGGTAATTTGTAATTTTCACTAGTGCTGTCTCTGTGCTATGGTGCACTCTAAATCCTGACTGATAATCCTCGAATAAATGATTGTTCTGTAGAAAGTCACACAGCTGACTGGCAACTGTTTTCTCAAGGATTTTAGAGAGAAAGGGATGGTTAGATATAGGTCTATAGTTGGCTAAGACACATACTCTTCCCACAGGACTTCCATGTAATCTATTCTAGTTCTGTATTTAGTTTCATAACCCTAACAGGCTCTGTCCTCAGCATCCCAGTTCAACCTTTAAACAATATGTAACACAATAATCTGTATTATACAATGTGGGCACAATGAAAATGATTCAACATATTTCAGAGCTAGGTGAGATTTAATTTAGTTTATGGACATAAGCAGAGTTTAATAGTGTCAATAATTCATATTTACAGGACTTCAGCAAACCAATGTTTTCATTCAGCCAACTAAATGAAGCTTTGGGGGAATTTTAACCTTTTGCAAAATTCACATGAAGAAGTCAAATCTCCGTTTCAGGTTTCAGGAAGAAACGTCTGAATTACCTGACTTCCTCTTTCTGATATTTCTTTACTTTCTCTGTGTTTTACCCTGTTTCAACTTCAGATCCTCTATTTGATCACACATCCTCTTTTTGCATCCTTTGATAAAAGATTACCAGAACTGTAGCTCATCAGTGTGCCAATGATGCTATGAATTAATCATGCAGCAACTTCTAATGATCTCTCATTATGTTTGGACCTCTTCCATAATCAGAGGCGTGATGGGCTCCGCCTCATGGTGCTTTGTTTGGCATTGAACTGTCACTGAATGAACCCAAGACTGTTGGAAAGAATTTCAATGGCCCGTGTGAGTGACGCAGTTAAACTACAATGGAGTTGTGTTGTCTGCTGTCAGCTCCTTATCATAAGTATACAGCAGCAGCATTAAGATTAAGAGCCTGTGTAGTGTTCAGTTTTACTGATGACAAACTGTCCTGCTGCAGGAAACCCCTGGAGACGTTTGGTTTCTTTGGGTCTTGATGTGACCCAACACATGTCCAGACTTGTGTGTAACTGCAACATGTTTTTAAGCCACAAAGGAATCTATTGCACCACAGTTTTCTTTTCTATGAGAAAAGAGCTCCAGTTAAAGTATAACTGTACAGATATCAAAACTATAGGACAAAACAGATTCTATAGTAGGACATGGGGTAGCATAAAGGGCAGTAAGGTCATGTGGTGGCAGTTTCTGCTAAAACAAGACACAAACCAAGGTAACAACTTGTCTTTCAAGTAAATTTAATAAAAAAGCATATAGTAATAAGAAAAGCATCTGCAGATGGACTCACGAGCACAGCCACCTGAGTGGGCTGTGGCAAGTGAGCCCCGAACACAAGAGTTGTCAGTATTTATACATACTAAAGCATATCACACAGATAAGTGCAAAGAAGAGAAAGATAGAAAGTGAATCATTATCATTACATGAGCACAGAAAAGACAACAGAGCATCACAAGACATAACAAGTACTTCAGCCCTCTGTTGTTTATAGTCACAGAAGATAAAACTGTCGGGTCACTGTTTTAATGCTTATGGTGACAAGGTCTGCTAGATGTGAGGCCCTGAGATTATCTAAAGGTACAGTGTTAACTGCAGATATGAAAATTGCCATTACAGTCAATATAAATGTACTTGTTAGAGTCCCTGTGGGGATATCACATGAGCATTACACATATTTCTCACAAGGGTGGACCAGCAGTCACCTTCTTAAAATCGTGCACAGCCCATAAGAAGGAAACACCCTTCAAACAGCACACAGTGTTCTGCAGTAAGTCTAGAAACGGACTGTAGTCTAACGTTGATGACATGATGTTGATGTGAAGAGAGGACGAGTCAGACTGAACAGACATCCAACAGGGTTAAACCTGTATCAGTGTGTTTATGGTGCATCTGTTGAACAGCTCTTATTGTTTTCCTGCTGGATGAAGGAGATAAAGGAATACCACTGTAAAGTCTGACTGCTGCTGCATTCAAGGGCCCCTGGTCATTTCAACTCCAAAGTACAGAAGCATATCAGCAACATAAAGTATCAAAATAAAAAATAGCCATATTATTTCAGAATGTATTATGATTCTATATATTAATATATTACTGGATTTTTCATGTTGATGCATTTAAAGAGAACCTACTATGCTTTCAGGTGCATACTGATATTTTGGGTTTCTTTGCTTTAATGTTCAAAAGATGCTTTACTTTTTTCATATTTCAGGTATACTGGGGTCCCTAAACAGTGTTGAATTCCATAAATTGGGTATCACTATAAAGCTGAGACTCTTGTGGATCCAATGAGCCCAACTGTATTCATGTGTGATGATGTTAGTCCCCATAGGAGACATTTCATTGACCTCACTGTATGAAATGACCTGTGGTGACCTCTAGGATAATCACAGCCTCATGAAACTTTACAGCCACAAACTAGAGACCTAGAGCATTCAGAGGATGGATGGATCAGACTAGAGACCTAGAGCATTCAGAGGATGGATGGATCAGGCTAGAGACCTAAAGCATTCAGAGGATGGATGGATCAAACAAGAGACCTAGAGCATTCAGAGGATGGATGGATCAAACTAGAGACCTAGAGCATTTAGAGGATGGATGGCTTTCCTAGCTACATTGACAAAAAAGGGGTTTCTGAGCAGTTTACACAACACAAGTGCTCGCCATCCATTCGCCAAAAATAGCAGAAATCTCCAAATGTCAAAAGTTTTTGATCCCAAATCACAGCATGTCTGCATCTCAGATTAATCTTCAGGTTCCAGCATTCAGATTATGTACACCACTTCTATGTGACATCTACTGTTGACCTGCTATCTCCCCCTAAAGACCCCCTGGACCCCCCTGAAAAAGTCTAGAACAGGTCTATATGGATCTCAGAGGGTTAAAGCAAAACAATGAACCATAATTAAAAAAAAAAAAAAAAAAGTTCATATTTTTAAAAATAAAATCTTAATCTGGAAAGTAACTTGTAAAGTAACAAAAAATATAGAATATTAAGTAAAAGTAAAGTAAAGTAGGTTGGTTGGTTAGTTGGTCGATCAGTCAGTCAATCAGTCAGTCAGTTAGTTAGTTAGTTAACCACCTCCCACAAGTCCACAAGTCGCCAAATCCGGGGAAGTCCGGACATTACCGAGTCAGCACGACGGTAACGTGACTACCTTTTCTAATTGTAAACTTTCCGGGAAGACCCTGAACGCATCATAGTCAGACAGCTCAAAGTCCAGCCGTTAGTCCAGCAGCCGTTAGTCCAGCAGTCTGAGGGACCACAGACTGTAGACCATACAGAGGACTGTAGACTGTAGACCATACAGAGGACTGTAGACTGTAGTAGACCAGACAGAGGACTGTAGGGGGAGAGGACGAGCCATCGGTAGAAGTGAAAGTGACAGAGAAAGAGAAGCCTATAAAGAGTGTCTCACCAGGTGGAGTCCTGAGGCAGAGCAGATCAGATCAGAGCAGAGCAGAGGTGGTATGCTGTGTTTCCTGTTTCTAAAGTTGACTCGAGTCGCTCTATAAACGAGGTTCGGATCCGGTGACAGACTCGACACAAACTCAGAGAGAGACGCCACAGACATGGTGAGTCCGTAGAGTCCTTCTAGACCTCTGCTAGGAGCTCAACACACCTGGTACTAACACTGTTACTAACAGCTGTCATAAAATCAGAGAGGACTGTGTGGGCTCAATACTCTTTCCAATGGGAGTTAATAGCGCTCATGATCTACAGGGGCAAAGTCCCTGAAGGCAGCAGTGCAGTGTAGTAGCTGCTGACTGACTCCTTTAATATCTGCTATCTGAACTTATTATTATTTATCCAGAAAAGAACAAAACTACTGAGATTCAAAGTGATTATTTATTCATGTATTAATTATTATGGAAGCTGAAGGCAGCAGTGTAGTGGGTAGCTGCTGACTGACAGCTGTAATATCTGCCATCTGAAATGATGAATATTTCCCAGAAAAGAACAAAACTACTGAGATTCAAAGTGATTATTTATGTATTTATTAATTATTATGGAGTGAGTTAATGTAATGAAGTGAGACTACTCAGGTCGAGGTGTGAATGGAAGAGTACAGTGTTGGAAATGAACTATGTTTTCCTCCTGCCACTGTGGCTGGTATATTACCGAACCTACCAGCCACTCAGTAGACTACCATTGTGTTTTGGCTGGTTGAGTGAAGTAAATCTAGCAGCCATCTTTTACAGATCAGAAGTTAGTTCCGGAAGTCCTGAATTAAGAATATCTTCGTTATCAGTCAACAACAGCATCTAGATCACATCCCAATAACCTTCATACATATGAATACAACTCAATACAAGATCACTATTATTATTATTATTATTATTATTAGGGTATTTTATTATTATTGTTATTATTGTTATTGTTATTATTATTATTATTATTATTATTATTATTATTATTATTATTATTATTATGTTATGCTATTATTATTATTATTATTATTATTGGGCTATTATTATTATTATTATTATTATTATTATTATTATAAGGCTATTATTATTATTGTTATTATCAGTACTATTACTACTCTATGATGACCATGCTATAAGCTGGATATTATTATTATTATTATTGAGGACCATACTACTACTCTATGATGACCATGCTATAAGCTGGATATTATTATTATTATTATTGAGGACCATACTACTCAATGATGACCATGCTATAAGCTGGATATTATTATTATTATTATTGAGGACCATACTACTACTCTATGATGACCATGCTATAACCTGGATATTATTATTATTATTATTGAGGACCATACTACTACTCTATGATGACCATGCTATAAGCTGGATATTATTATTATTATTATTGAGGACCATACTACTACTCTATGATGACCATGCTATAAGCTGGCGTGGCTGTGGTATCCCAGCTGGATAATGCCAGGTACATTAATGCAGGCAGGAGGGAGGAAAGGAAAGGAAGGAAGGAAGCAAGGAGAGGAAGTGGAATGGGCAGCAGTTCCTGTGTTAAGACATTGCCGGCTGAATTTTAAAGTCAGACTATTGTTCATCTACTACATAGAGGGTCAGAGTGGAGATAACGGGGCTCTCAGGGTACCATGAATCAGCTTCCATCAGTCACTGATATGATGGCTACTATTCTTAGCTGACATACAGGGAGCTGTAACAGGAAATGAACCAGATGAAGATGCAGAGAGTGTACTTGTTTTGTTCTATCTGTCGGTTTCCTCTTCCTGTCTGAGATGCTGGCTTCCTGTCGTGGCTCAGAGGTCAAAGGTAAAAGAGAACCCTGTCAGCATACTAATAGCTTCGAGGTCAGACTCCTCTATGGATGTCCTGCTCCTCTGTGGATGTCCTGCTCCTCTGTGGAGGTCCTGCTCCTCTATGGATGTCCTGCTCCTCTGTGGATGTCCTGCTCCTCTATGGATGTCCTGCTCCTCTGTGGATGTCCTGCTCCTCTGTGGATGTCCTGCTCCTCTATGGATGTCCTGTTCCTCTGTGGATGTCCTGCTCCAGTACTCCTCTCAGTCTGTAGACATAGATATACTGACATAGAGGATGCTGACATAGAGGATACTGACATAGAGGGGGATACTGACATAGAGGAGGATACTGACATAGAGGACGAGGATACTGACATAGAGGAGGATACTGACATAGAGGATGATGACATAGAGGAGGACATAGAGGAGGATACTGACATAGAGGATGCTGACATAGAGGAGGATACTGACATTGAGGAGATACTGACATAGAGGAGGACATAGAGGAGATACTGACATAGAGGAGAATACTGACATAGAGGAGGACATAGAGGAGATACTGACATAGAGGAGAATACTGACATAGAGGAGGACATAGAGGAGATACTGACATAGAGGAGGATACTGACATAGAGCAGGACACTGACATAGAGGAGATACTGTCATAGAGGAGGATACTGACATAGAGCAGGACACTGACATAGAGGAGATACTGTCATAGAGGAGATACTGACATAGAGGAGGACACTGACATAGAGGAGGATACTGACATAGAGGAGATACTGTCATAGAGGAGGATACTGACATAGAGCAGGACACTGACATAGAGGAGGATACTGACATAAAGCAGGACACTGACATAGAGGAGATACTGTCATAGAGGAGGACACTGACATAGAGGAGGATACTGACATAGAGTGGCCCCATTGTCACCGATACCCGATCCAGCTATTTGAGTCAGTATCGGTCTGATCGGTATCTGTATCAGTATCGATATCGGTGCATGCCTGGCTAGAAGGTATTCTTGATGACGTGGGCAAACCTGCCTGACTTCATTTTATTAGTTCCATGTCTCATAATGTGTTCCTCCTTCCTCTTTAGCTTCACTTTCAATGCTTTCAGTCGGGAAAGTTACTTTTAATCATAACTGTGTTCCATTATATGCTTTAAAAATGATTATTTTAGTTATAAATTAATGTACTCTTGAATAAACATGTCCCAACAGGATGTCTGGTTCCGCTCAAATTCACAGTGTTTATAAAACAGCAGGCAGATGTAGACTGGTTTTATTTCCAGTCTGTCTGGACAACAAGCTCTAAGATTTTCATTTCACTCACTTTTATGAAAATTGTGCTCACAAAAAACATGAAGGAATTAAAGATTTAATAATGTAATTTCAGAAAGGAGCTACAGCAGTTATTACAAAACGTGAATTAGCCCAATCTGACTACTTTAACCTTCATCACTGCGGTTGACCACTTGGTCTCTGCTGAGGGAAATACAGTCAGATTAAAATAGTCCCTAATATGGATCAAGCTCCAATAACACTGGGTCCTACATTTCCCATGATGCAACCAGTAGCATCTTTCATTAAGCTCTTCCTGCCAGGTAAATGGCCGCGCCTGATGACATCACCAGAGCCGGTTTTGTCCGACTGCAGAGCCTCAGCAGACAGTAGAACGCTCTGTGACTGGCTGGTAGAGCTCCCTATGACTAGACTGACCTGTATGCATTAGATTCACTGTTCTAGAGCTCAGAAGGAACAAAATCTAGTGTCTACATTAGATTTAATGACATCCTGTCCTAAAGGATGTACAATAGGTGCAGTCAAAGTCAATAGGGAGACGAGCCAGATGAAGAGCAACTTGAGACTTGAGTCTGGATTAGTCTCATAAATTCCTGCAGAAAGTCCCCAAAGCCGGACTGAATCCACACTGTGTCTCACTCTGGAACCATGCTGTGTGTTGGTTGGACAGGAGAACGGGAAGAACCGCCTGCAGCAGGCCCAGGAGGACGTGGAGGAGGTCAAGGTCATCATGCTGGACAACCTGAACAAGGCTGATGAGAGATCTGGCAGACTGGGCGAACTGGAGGATAGGGCTGATGAGCTGATGGAAAGGGTAAGCGGGGGGGAGGGATCAGAGACACTGTCCACGTGGAAAACAGTCATTACACTATTTTAACCCTGTGTTCTCTGTGGACGTCTCTGGGCTGTATGGATAAGGTGAAGGACTGGAGCCTGTCCACTGCTAAAACCAGGAAATGTCATATTGGTGTCTATAAATACAGCTGAGGTGGAGCTGAAGAGGAAAACAAATGTACATTTACATCCTGATTGTGTTTTATGGTGCTATTTTTAGAAAGGTATTTCCTATTGTTTCCTAAGATGAATGAAGCGAGCTGGTCTCCCTGGGTACCACAGACAGAGTCCAGGACATGCCACGAGGCCAATGTCCGTCCGGGGGTCGACCAGCGGGTCACAGCGTTCCCACATTGCCCTGCCGGCCGGCGTTACTGCTGAGCAGCTCTCAGACTAAAATCAACTAAAAACTTTACATTCAAGAGCCACTTGGATCCACTGTGTTATAACATGGCTTTATGAGCAGACAGACTAGGACAGCAGCTCTAAAGCTGAAGTTCAGCACTCATAGAAGTTCTAGAGGATAAGGCCTCAGAAAGACGGTACCATGATAAAACTTAAAGCTGCACCAGTCAATATCTTTATTATATATAAAGACGTGTAAATAAAGGTTTTTATATGCTACAAGACATATCATGAGCCAAATGCTCAGCCATTGCCATGGCTGAGCATTTCCTCCTCAGTGAGCCAACGACAGTCTTGGAGGGTTTCATACGGCAAATACCAGAGGAACCAATCCCGTTAACTTGCGAGGTGGGGATATCATTACCGTAGCGCTAAAGCGGAAAGAGAACTATCAGAGGAGAAGCCAGGTGGAGCTACGTTTGGGTATTTTACAAGCTAAGTTTCACTATTTTCAAAACGATGGCAGAGACGTACACGTCTGAACACACTCTAACATCGTATTATTGGATGTTTCACAACCACTAGCGCTGTGTCAGCCTCTGCTAGCTACAAGCTAACAAACAAATAAAAGATGCTAACTACACTTAGCATTCTGATATGTCTGCTAGTCGATGTGCACAGCAGACTCTGAGTCTGAGTCAGGCACGTGTGGCTGAATCTCTCCCATGTTTCCTCTAATGGAGAAACAGACGCCAAAACTATCGCTGCAGATCACCAGCCAGTCGCTGAGCTCAGCCGCCATCTTGATGCGTACCGCTCAACCTGGCACCAGATCCACAATTTCTCAGTGAGAGAGAGAAGCCCCGTTTCAGTTCATAAATATGAACCATAGCAGAGTATTTTACTGTAAAACATGTCTGGAGGAGGACTTTAACAATGGATCTAATGACTCTGTGTGATGTGAAATGGAGATTATCATCAGCTCTACGCAGCGTTTTAGTGTCTTTCAGCTCATTGTTTTGGTTCCCTCTCACTGCTGTTTTCCAGCAACAACAGCTGTTTATGGTGAAAAAGCTCTGATAAACCCACGTGTTCTGCCAGCCCAGCACCAAACAACACACAGACATACATTGATCAGCAGACACTCCAAATGAGTGCTAATGTTGTGTCTGCTGGATGTATATAGACCCTGCATTAACTAGATTTGGCTAAAGAAACAAGCATGTTATCACCATTAAGTTGATATGGTAAAGTCCATATCCAGATACGGAGAAACGTTAGCTTGATTTGATCTCCAACAGCTCCTGAGAGAAATATCATACCTGGCTGTTTAGCTGCTGAGCGCTACACTAGTCGCTAACTTTGTCTTTCTGCCGTTTGATGCTAGTTAGTGAACAATGTGAGTTTAATTAACAGCTGTGTGCTACGGCCAGAAGTGATGCTGATGAGAGCTGAAAGCAGCTAAAACGCTGCATAGAGCTGAGAGGAAGTGCAGCGTCACTGACAGCGTTTGTCTTTAGGAGCGACCCCTCTCACATTACAACATGCAGTCATTTGATTGGTGTAAGTCTCATAATGGTGCCAAACCTCTGAGGTCTTCAGAGAGCTGCTGCCCCAGTTATCCTGGTCCTGATCCATCATCAGTCATCACAACGTGCATCCAAACACCTCACTGAGCTCACGCCAGTCGCCTCTCTGTTTGCTGTTCAACTGCTCATCAGTGTGATGTAACACTGTGGGAGTCAGGAGGCTGGGTACCTCTTTCATATCACATGTAGTCATTGTTCATGTAAACATATAGACTGGTAAAGTGAACCATGCTATCACATGTTGGTCTTATAGAACCTCTGCTGTCCCAGTCTGTTTTCTCACAGTGTGTCCCTGCTGTGTTGTACCACTAAAACCTCAGTGTGATGTAACACTGGCCGACCTGCTGGTCGACCCCCAGA
>CAKALU010046640.1:0-12592 GCA_916700995.1 Hozukius guyotensis
TGCGTTTTCCCTCTGGTGTCCAACGCAATGCCACTTTTGTCATGTCATCAGATGGTTTCCTTAATACATGTCCAAGCCATCTCCATCTTCTTCTTATCAATATTGTTTCCATGTCCAAGCACCCTGTCTGTCATTCTGTGTAGTTCATGGTTTGTAATCTTCCTAGGCCAAAATATCCTCATGATCTTTCTGAAAGTATTGTGAAAGCTGGAAAGCTTGCCTATGTCTCTTTCAGTCATTCTCCAGCACTCAGCACCATATAGAAGGACAGATAGTACACAGCTGTTGTATAACTTTATCTTGGTGTTTCTAGTTATATGTGTCGACAAGTCTTAGAAATGCTGTCCTTGCTCTTCCTAATCTGGCCATAATGTCTTGGTCAGCTCCACCATCTGATGTTACCCGGCTTCCGAGGTATGTGAAAGATGACGTACATGTCAGTTGTTGTCCATTTAGCTTTATGACAGGTGGTTCTTTCATGTTGAGGGGCATGACTTCTGTTTTCTTGATGTTGATCTTAAGTCCCAGCATGCTTGCATTCTTCTGTAGTCTAGATGTTTTGTCTTGCATGTGACTTGGTAGATGTGATAGGAGAGCGAGGTCGTCAGCATAGTCTAAGTCCTCTAAGTTGGAAAAGAGGGTCCATCTGATGCCAGTGTTTGAGTTGTTTAGGGTTGTTCACATTACCCAGTCCACAACTACAATGAACAACAGGGACGACATCACACACCACTGTCCCACTCCTGATTTAACAAGGAAGCTGGTTTGAGCTAATTAAATGCAAATATAATGGATACAATGCTTTATTGACCAAGCAAAATGTTTCTTAACACTCACACAAGGAAGCAGCTTTCATAATGGGAATCTTCTTCCACTCCACATCACGTGAACACAGAATGAACATCACATATGGGGGAGGAGTTGCCACGTGATTTTTCATTATTTCAGTGAATTGTATTGCTTGTTTGCGCCTCGCTGCGTGTGCTCCCTCTGAACTGCAGACTGCTAAACTGTTCAATAATTCTCTCCATTTCCCTTCTGTCCTTAACTCCAGCGTCTAATCATTTTGTTCACAACACTGATGAGATGTGTGAAGTCCTTTGGATAATGTGTATGTTAGGGTGTGTGTGTGTGTGTGTGTGTGTGTGTGTGTGTGTGTGTGTGTGTGTGAACATGCATACTTCACACATTAAAAAAAGGAATTACTAGGTTAACATGGGGCCCTGCAGGCTAATGTGAACTTTTACTATTGTTTTACATCCATATTTCTTGTCATTCGTTACCGTCTAGAAGAGTAGAAGTAATAAAGAGACAAAGGAAGCGGTGGATGGTGGCTGCAATTGTCTCATTTGACAGTTTACTTGTTTATGTTGTGATTTGTCAGCATTAATGTGACATTAATGATCAAATGGAGATAAGTTGAGCTCTAAGCTCAGGACATTTCTTGTGAATGTGTCGGAGGCATTCACTCAAATTAGTAGCATGAGATGGATTGAGTGTGTGAGAGTGCTTTAACAGTACTGAACAAGCCTGCTGTTGGGTTGTGACATTGAGATGACGAGTGCTGCAGGTCTCCACAGAAGTAGAGGTCAACTCAAATGTGAGGTTAGTGCTCTGCTGCTCTGCTCAAGTGTTCTTGAGCATGACTGCTGTGTCTGTATAGTGTATCTATTTCACTGTTAGATTGATTGATTGACAAAAAAATCTTAAGAGAAGGTCCACTTATTAGCTAAACCCGGGCCTTTCAACCAAATCTCGTTGTTTTCATCAGCAGATAGACATGGGACATGTCAACTGAGCCATACAACGGAGCAAACACTATGTAGACCATGAGATGCGGTTGAAAGCTCTGGAGAAGCTAGTTAGTGGACCTTGTGTTAGGATTTTAGAGAAAGGAAAATTGCAGGAAATGACGCAATAGCCAATTAAACTTCAGCAAGGAACAGCACAATGGAGGACAGAATAAACTCAACTCAAGGTCCACGTAGGTGTCATCACGTGACCTAAACATGGAACTGTTGTGTATATTATATAATTATTATATAATATATATACTATGTTGTGTATTTTAGCCAAGAATGACTCCCGTAGTGAGGAGTGCAAGGGGAATTATTAGTAACCTTCATGCTCAGTCTTGCTGTAAACCATGCTGCAGAATAAACAGTTAACGCTCATTCAGAGTCTGAGTTATACTTGTGATACGGGAAACATGAAATGGTTGAAGATATAACAAGAACGTTCTGTTTTTAGGGTGCACCAGCAGAGATCTTGAGGTGTTGAATGGTTTCGTGGTAAGTGGTGACTCCTTGTGACTTGAAAACCTGATAGATGTTGTGACAGTCCAACCATATAAGGAGTCCCACTGAGATGCTTCTGGTAGATTCTCATCATTCACTCCTTGTACCTGTTGGTCCAGAGTGCCCCCCCCAGACCTGCTGTCCTGCTCTGTGTAGGAGTGTCCTCACCACTGATATCGGATGTTGTCTGTAGAGGCTAGAGTTCAAATTTAGATATTAGCTCCCATCAGCCTTGACATGAACACAGGAGTCTATAGGGAGGACGGCTTACTGTACCAGCTACACCGTGTGTGGTGTGCTTTCTCAGCCTCAATGTTGAGAAATGTGCTCTTGAAAAAATCCAGACGTCCTAATCTTAATCCAGATGTGAAAAGTGCTGAGTTAACTGCTATTAGTGTTAAACAATTAAAACCTATTTTGAGCGATGTTAGAGAATGGGGAATCTCTTCTATTGCATTACACCTGCTTTATAACACAGGATGTATTATGGCTGGCACATAGAGCACTGGAGGCTCTATGGATGCACATCATGTAGCAATAGCAAAGCCATGCTGATAGAGGGCAAAGGTCACTGGTCTGAATAGCATGTTCATGACTCCTGTGGGTTTTGACTTTGCAGCAGTGTGTTTTTAACGCCCTCAGCATCTGTATGAGCACATGCAGAATAACTGGGCTGTGCTTGATGTGGTGTGACATGAGTCAGTGGACAAGCATCCTTTTGTTGCTTTGCAACGTGATCTTGAGATTTGACGTTCATCTTGCACAGTGGTTGGTTCGAAATGATGATGTAGAGTGTTTTGCAGTCAAGGACTCAGCTAATCGTTAATATTGTATAAAAGGGACATGCTGAAATACTGTTTTGGCAATGTTGAATACAACAAAATGTATCTACAGACAATGAGCAAGTGGGCCAAAGGAATGCTTTCCTTTTGGCAAAATGGTCAAATTGGCATTCTATTCAATCTGACAACAGTATTTCATTTCTATACCTGTGTATTTGGTCGTGTTTGGTGGCATCCTGTAGAATAGAAATGTTTAGATTTTAATAAACTGGTTCAAACTTCATTAATACGTTTAGGGCTGATCAAGATCAAAGTAACCCCAATAACCTCCGTACAGCTTTCAAACATCTGTAATGTCTCTTTGAAATCCACACAAAATAACCTGAGTCACAGATTTCTATGTATTGCTTCATCCCTGAAACTGACATTTGCTTGACATTTCAGCCTTTGAATAACTTTTGCATGAATGTAAAGGTGCAAAAGAAAGTGAGAAACAGACAGATTTTTTTTGTTGCCATATTTAAGTCTTTGGAACATTTGGAGGCAGGAAGAGGAAGACAGGGTGGAGGCAGTTAGGTCTAAACATAAAGATAGATCAGTAGAGAGAAACCTTATATGAGTGTTTTACTTCAGTGGGATTGACAGCGGTGCAGAAAGGTGTCAGCAGCGTCTTATGGTGGAGTAGAAGGAAGTCACATGAAGCAGAGAGACTGTGACTGTCGCCACTTTGACTCAGTAAAAATAACATACAGGGAAGATTAAAGGTGCTCTATGTTATATGCATGGCATAAATATACTGTAGCAGCAAATATTGTTTAAATAAAGATATAGAGGAGTAATGTCTACCTCAGTTTCTCTATCCTTTGTTGACATAGCCGGGCCGGCCGTGCGTGCTTTTAGTGCATGTTCTTGCATGTGTGCACTGGCTAGCTCATGGCCGCTGCTCTGCACTGCTCTCATACAGCTGATATCGCCGTCCTGACCGCCGGCACCATTGCGGAAGCGTAGATCCGCACCCACCGGTTCCCGTTGTAATCGTTTTCATGGTGCACTTGTTCCGGTGGCCCATTATTCCAAAACCCCAATATTCCGAAAAATGTCCCGAAAGCCTGTTATCCCAAACATAAGGATATGGCTAATTATTATGCAAAATGACATCATTGGACCTTCCTCGTCGCGATATTTTTTTCCTACCATGGCGAAGGCATGACCTGCCCTACTCTGCCTCTGGTTGGCTTACCCTGATATTCTTACCCTAAACCTAACTAATCTCACTACTGATGCCTAAACCTAACCAACCCAACCAACGAAGGCATTCAATGCAACGAAACGGAAGGTGCGATGACGTCACTCTGCATAATAATTAGCCTTGTTTGTTGCAATGAGAGAGTATTTTTGGAGAAAGGCTTTCGGAACAATGGGTAGCCGTCGCCATGTTGAGAGCCTTGCGGAAGCAATAGAAATGTGTGATGATTCTGTTAGTTTTTGTGTCAGGTCGTTGAATTTGTGTTTGCTTGCTCTCTTTGTTCCCTTCCCCTCTGTGTTTTACTCCTGGCAGGGCATGTGTTAGGCAGGGGGTGTGGCTGGCTGGCTTCAGCAGCAGACGAGGCACACCAGGTTCCAAATCACCTCATCAACCTCCCCATAAAAGCCAGGGTTGCATTCGAATAGTCCTTTTTGCTCAGGAAGGTTCCTAACGGAGTGAAATGACCCGGAAGTACCTCAGTAGCAGCCATGATGAGAGCTGTTCGAATTCACCAAAAGTTAAGGAAAGGAGCTTCAATGCTTCCTTTATTATCTCTTTAGCATAGGATACACTGGAGCATCCTTTACCAAAGGAAACGAGAGAATAACATCCCACAATTCCTTGCGGCCGCAGCATTTAAAGCGACGCAACATTCGGCCGTTCATAATAACAAACAATATGCTGATCTTGCATATTATTTTCATACACTAATTGGGATTCATGTTTAATATGAGTGGACAGTGAAAACCATTTTGTTTCACTTTATTTTTAATTAATTATTTATTTTGAACATGTAACAAATACCTACGTAAAAAACAAAACAAGAATAACTAATAAAATGAACAGTAAACAACCAATTAACAAATAATCAACATAAATAAATATTACGAATATTTCGAAAAGAAGTTGGAAGAAGTACAGCCTACACTTACAGTATATGGTCCTACCCCTTCTCCATAACTCCAACAATTAACTCAATATTTATCATATATTCCTGTTTATTTCAATTCCAACTGTGGTAATGAAGTGATATTCTTCCACGTTATGTCAGATGATCTTTATTATATGTTGATGTAAAGTGTTCCAGCAGCAGGAGGAGGATCTGTGGTGTCTCTCTTTCACACACCGCAGGTGAAGGAGTCTGTCACTGAAAGACCTATTTAATAACGCATGGGGAGAAGCAGCGCCTTTTGTAGTCCATCTTCAGAACATTGTAGTTTCACCACAGCAGACTGACGTCACTAACATCCGCCGCCGTCGCATCATAATGACGGAGTCTAGTGAAAGAGCAGTCGGATTCTCCTAACACCGCTGTTGTCTTTTCCTAACTCCTTCTGAAGTCTCCTTCTCATCTTTCCTTGACCTCATGACGTTTTCCACTGAGGTCAAGGAAAAGTGGTTAGGAAAAGATGTTAGGACGTAATTATTTGACTATTCGAACGCAACCCTGGTCATGTCTCCACTACGTTGCCATTCCATCTCATGCGGTAGAGCATCATGTTCCTTCTGTGTAGATTTTCGAGTTTCAGATTTTTCTAGTGTTCACTTTTTGCTCAGTACTTACCAGTGTTCTTTTTGTCTCCTGTCAGATCTTCCGGTCTGCCTCGCTGCTGCTGCTTCCGCGTCTTCAGTGACTGAGTGTCCATGTGCTTAGCCCTCGTGGTCCAATTCCTCCGAGCCACGAGCCGGCCAGCTCCCTGCCCTCCTGCTTGCGTTTTTGCCTCGTTGTTAATAATAAACTCTGTTACCTTTTAACTTACCTGTGCCAGTCTCTGCTTTGGGGTCCAGCTGAAAAACAAAACCTAACAAATTGCTCCCAATCTCACATATAGCACCTTTAAAAAAAAAAGACGGGACATGGAATATCTTATTTTAACTTTACTTTTCCAATTTTGTGAGTACGCCATCTTCCAGTGTGAAAGCTGCGCAGTCGTTTATACATGAGGCCCCAGGACTTTTCATTGTCAGGTCTCTTGGGGAATACAGCAGATAACATATACTGTGAAATTATTCAGTTTTTAAGAGAAACTGATTTAGTTAAACGAATCTAGAGTTTTCCTAATTAGTTTTTATTTATTTATTATTTTTATTTATTTATTTATTTATTTATTTATTTTGTCTCTGCACATTCTCCTGTTCCACACTCCAGTCCAGGTGGTGGCGGTAATGCGCCTCTAACATGTTTTGCCCACCGCCAATAAACACCAAAGAAGAAGAAGAAGAAGAAGAAGAAGAAGAAGAAGAAGAAGAAGAAGAAGAAGAAGAAGAAAGCCGGCCAGTAGTCAGCCACTTCCTGTTTACGTTTCCACAAATGACGTCACGAAGATAACATTTAACAACCAGTTTCAAACCGAAACATCTGACAGATAACTAGAGAAACAACTCTTCAATCTCCCCGTGAAGGCTGAATCAGATAGCCTCTATCTTCTCTACACACCGGAACACCGGAACACCGGGGAGGAAGGAGGCTAGCCGGGCTAAGCTCAGCTAAGTGCTACCGTTGAATAGGGAACATTAGCCGGGAGCTAGCTAGCGAGTTAGCAGCAGAAAGTCAACAGCACTTGATCTTTAAAGAGAGATCTGTTAGTATGGAGAATAAATATAACCTCAAGAGTCCAGGTAAGCTCACCTTCACATGTTGTTTCTCTGGTCTGCAGCTGTCACTTTGCTAACATGACCAACACAGTTCAAAGCCACCAGTTCACTGTTGACATGTATTCATTACCATGACGGACAATTACTAACTGTGAACACACTTCGTCCAAAGTAAATGCCTCCGCTGACATGAGCCGCTATGAGATGGATTGACTATACTTCTCAGTGTTTGTCTTCATTTGTGAACTCCATATGGAGATACTATGAACAACAACATGGCTATTCAATGAGCATGTCTCTCTTCCTGGCCTCAGAGAGTACGTGGTGCTCACTTTCAGTATGTAACGTTCCTGTGTGTGCAGCTCCAGTCCCGGTCATCTATCACCAGGGTTCTACTGCTTCCACAGGTTTCTGTACACAGAAGATGGCCTAACGTTAGGTGGGATCAGCGGTGTGATAGTAGTGATTTGTGTGTTTTTTTTATGCACTTCTGCTACAGTAAGCCTACATAACTTTTGTGATTTTGCAAGGATGTGGTGTGTGGAAGAATCGGCTTATATTTGAGACTTAATAAGATCAAACATATTGGCACCTATGCAGTGGAGGCTGGCGCGTGCTCGCGTGTGTGTGTAACAGGCCGGTGTGGTCATTAGAATGTGTCTTTGCACCTGGCCAAGAGCTTGAAAACAAACATGGGGTGCCACACATGTTTGAATATCCACTTAAAGGGGAGCTACGCCCTTTTTCGACATTCATACATGTTATTCCTATGGCCTAAGACAGTCCAAAAATATATATATATACAGTAACATGAACAACTATCTCCCTAATCCAAAAACTAGAGTGTTAAAACTCAAACTGGTGATGTCATCGGGTATAAAGAGTGGAGCTGCTCCATAGACAATGAATAGAGAGAGATATTGTAGATGACACTGAGAGCATCCAGGGGAATGTTCTGAGTATATGGGAACATTTTCTGTTTCACAACTGGCAACTCTACAATAGTATAAAGCTCATGTGGGTATTAAAAAAAAAGAAAACAAACATTCTGTGGGTCCACAAAATCAGTCTCCCATGACGGAGCAGCTTCAGACTTTATACCCTATCTAAAGTTTGTAAATAACAGAATTCTTGATTTGGGTGGTGTGCCCCTTTTTCCCCTTTCAGATTGTTGTATTATGTTTGTATAAGGTCTAGTGGAGTATTACATATCTACATCAGCACTTCTTTGTATGCAGGTGCAGACATAATTTGTTTTTATGATGTAAACTGAAACTGAGAATTTGGTCAGCAGAAACAAAAATCTTGAAAAAAGTAACTTTTAACATCATGAAAGCATTGACTGCATGCCACGTATCACCAAATCCTCGCTAAAGTGTCATGTAAGCTTAATATTTGCTCTACGGGTGTACAGCTCTTGCTCCAAGGACACACACACACATACACAAACACATGCAGGTGCTCAGATTACTACAGATACATACATGATTTGTTTAGAGCCACTGGGTTGGAACTAGGGTGTCAAGTTTTCAGTTTTCATATTCAGAGTTTCAGTATTACTGTGTCATCTGGCTAATCTTACTGGAGTTTCTGTTAAATGCAGGTGTTAAATCACTGTGTGAGTTAGTTAGTTAAACTTGAGAAATTACATATATACAAGATCAAATATTAAAGGTACAGTGTGTCTGGTTGCATCTAGCGTTGAGGTTGCAGACCTCAACCACTTAACAAACTGTTAACCAAAGACATTCAGTTAGTATCACACAAGTGCAACTAAACATTTTCATTGTTCGCACCGGTGCACCTGACATTTAGCAGGTCTGTCTCTGTGTGTGTATGTCAAGCCCCCAGGAAGTGTGACCATCTTTGAAGCAAATTTTCATAGTGGCCAAACGGACGTACTACAACTTCCGTGTCCGTCACGTGATGCCATTGGGCCCAAAAATACTTTTTCCCATAGACTTCCATTGGGATAGAAACGTGTGTAACTCAGAGGATAATTTTTTTTTAGGTGAATCAAATTCCCAGTATGAACACTCTAATAGTCCTTATTTAAATCATTAGTATGGCATTTAATTAGCATCAAAACCCGCACGCGCACAGAACAGTATCCGTGAGCGGAAAAGCATCAACACAAGGGAGCATTTCTGCTCCGCGAGCGCACAGAACAGACGGGCCGCAGCTCCAATGTTTTGAATTTGGACTGCTACCCATTTTAAACGCTAGCTGTCAGTCCTACATATTGTTCCTTTAATGTCTGCAACCTGTCCTGTAAAATACATTTATCAGCTGTTTTTGATTCATATTAAATTTGCTGTAGTCTTTTTTTAGATAAGATATAGGTCAGGCTTGTATTTATTTATGTTTGTATTTAGGCTTGTATTTAGGCTTGTATTTATTTATGTTTTCTCTTAAGAAAAATAAATGTGAAATATATATATATAAATATATATATATAAATATATAAATATATATATATATATATATATATATATATATACATATATATATATATATATATATATATGTGTGTGTGTGTATATATTTATTTCACATTTATTTTTCTTCTCATTCATAGTGCTGTAAATTGTAGTTATATTATGCACTGTCTGGTGTATAAAATGTACTATATCCCATCCTTCCTTATTGTATCCAACCGTTTTCTCTAAATTCAGGAGCTGACTGAAAAAGTGGAATAAGCTGTCTTTAGTACTCCTGGTTTTACCTTTTAGCTGGATGTCGTGGAAGCAGCAGCAACAGAAGAGCAATAATGAGTGCTCAGACTCTGGAGGAGTCTTTTCCCTCCTTTTTTCTGTGCTCTGTGCCTTTCACGTCTTTAAAGTTGGTTTGTTATTACGCAATATTGTCTCCTCTTTCCCCTCTGGACCAACTATGAATCATTGCCAGTGGCAAACACTCAAAATATATGTTACATAAGATGATTTGGCACACAAGGATTATCACCCTATCGCCTTGGGCCAGTGACCGGACCTCTGCAAACCCAACAGAGGCCAGAGGCACTTGTGTGGGAAAAGGGCTTTTCCTTGTCATCTCTGCTTACTGTTACCGGAAGGAAGAGCCAAAAATGGGCATGGGATATGGAGCACTGGAGCGCCTGTCACAGGGCATCCAGGCACTGGCAGGGACAGTGGTGTTAAGAGGATGCTGTGCTAGACCTGGAATGCCTCCCCCTCCCCTCTCCTCTTCCAATACAGCATCCCTAGGAGTTACAGTACATTCATACGATCTACATACAGTGCCAATGCAGGAAGTAATGTGCCCTTTAGGTAAAGGTTCTGTAAGTTAGTAGTTGACTAGTCACAGGGAGCAGCCATAAAAGGGCACAGCCACTCATGTAGGATTACTGCTCCGAACAGATACTGTACATACTAGGGATGTTAATAGTTAACCGTTTAACAGTTAACCGACGCTAAGCATTTTAACCGATTAACGCTATCGGTTAAAACAGTTAAAAGAAATGTTAATAATTAATTCAAAAGCTGAGAAAAACTCGTAAGTTTAAGGAGAAAAGTTGTTCCAGAATCTGAGCCGCAGTTACAGATACAGGAAGTCGGCTCCCGTCGAGCCATGAGCGGAGCGAGTTGTAGCCTCGTAGCATTTATTCACCGAGAAATAAACTGTACACATACTGTCTGCTACACCTACGTTCAAAGCTATAACGCCACCGACAAAACCTAAATTCACCGCCGCGACACACACGGTCTGTCGGAAACTCGCTGAAGTTACGCCGCGCTGACAGACCGTATGTGTGTGACAACGGTGAGCACGAAGCTACCAACAGAGCTACAGCTGCTAATGTAGCACAAACACACACACTGTTTGTCGGGCAATCGCTATCGTTAATCCGGGCAGACAGAGTGTTGTTACGCCGGGCAGACACACAGCTGACATACTGATGCCTTGTCAGACCTCTTGGCGTCTCGTTACGGTAGCAGTAAACGTGCTTGCGTTGTGAATTCAAACAAAATACTTGCTCAGGTTTCGGCAACAAAACCACTTAGTTAGGTTTAGGAAAAAACAACGATGGTTGGTTTTATACTCACAAATACCAGTGTTGGTATCTGCCTCTAAAATCCATATTCAGCTGGGCTCTACTTGTGCGAGTATGGTTTTATCATAACCAATTTGACCAAAACTACAAAATTTGTAGTTAGCCCTAATTGTCCTTCAGGATAAGTCAGTTCATAGAAGCTGTGACGATGGATGGCTGGGTAGGCAGACTGACCTGGGAGATCAGACATCACCCTGTGAGATGTGGTTTTGACACCAGGATATCTTGTCCATGACCCAAGGAGTCCCAGGCTGAGTGTGAGCTGCCATCAAAGCTGGAGCTGCCCGCCGCCATCCCAGAAGATACTCTAGGATGAGGCACTGAGCAGACTCTTTAAAGTGGCTCATCTTTCATTCTGAAGTGCCTGTCCAGCCCTGATAGCCTATCACATCTCTGAGGCCTCCTGATTCCACTCTGCGGGGGACTGATGGATCCCCCAAGTAGAAAATCATGACTAACTGGTGGCCTGGAAGATAGAGAGAATCTTTTAACCTGAATAGCTCTCAGCTATAGCTCTCTCCGTCTCACCGCCCCACCTAAAAGTGCCTTTCTTTCTCACCCCTGCCACCAGTATTTTCTAGAATGTTGGGATTTGTAAAGCTCTCTTAAACAAAGAAAAAATACCACAAACTTTTGTTTTAGGAAGTAAGAAAAAATAAGTCTATACATTATTCAGACAGAGGTTAACACGTAACACAAATTTAAGCGCCACTAATTTCTTTAACGCATTAACACAACTTGCGAATTTGAGGTTGTAGCACGCTCAGTTTAAAGCTAGAGTGAAGATACTGGTATGAAATTAGAAAACCTAATGAATCCATTGGTACCAACCATGTCTTACTAAACTTGCGCTACATTTTGTCGAGGAAAAACTGGTATGTCCATTTTCAAAGGGGTCCCTTGACCTCTGACCTCATGATATGTGAATATAAATGGGTTCTATGGGTACCCACGAGTCTCCCCTTTACAGACATGCCCACTTTATGATAATCACATGCAGTTTGGGGCAAGTCATAGTCAAGTCAGCACACTGACACACTGACAGCTGTTGTTGCCTGTTGGGCTGCAGTTTGCCATGTTATGATTTGATCATATTTTTTATGCTAAATGCAGTACCTGTGAGGGTTCCTGTGTTGTTAATTTCCAATATTAATTATATTCATACATTTGCATAAAGCAAGCATATTTGCCCACTCCCATGTTGATAAGAGTAATATATATAATATAAACTGGAAAAAGAAAGTTCGGAAACTTGTGTTTGGTGGATTATTTCTCTGTTGTTACAATGCTAATGGTCATTGTATTTTACATGGTTGGAAAGCCTGTTTATTTACCTTCACAATGATGTCCAACTTGTAAGGATCATGCATTTGTGGGATGAGCAGCACAGCTGATTATGTGGGGAGCGCCCAAGAAAAATTTGCCAAAATGCTCTGCCGATGCTAAACAGTGTATTCTCCTGTTGGTATTGACTCTTGTTTTGAGTTGTTTGGTGGATTGGATGATTGAACTCTCTATCAGTAACAAGGAACAAACAAGACATATTGGCTATTTTACACTTTATTCATTTAATACACCGTCAGGAGCCTCAGTAGAGGTG
>CAKALU010046647.1:0-11566 GCA_916700995.1 Hozukius guyotensis
AGTGGGCATGTCTGTAAAGGGGAGACTCGTGGGTACCCATAGAACCCATTTACATTCACATATCTGGAGGTCAGAGGTCAAGGGACCCCTTTGAAAATGACCATGCCAGTTTTTCCTCTCCAAAATTTAGCATAAGTTTGGAGCGTTATTTAACCTCCTTCGCAACAAGCTAGTATGACATGGTTGGTATTCAGCGTTGGAAATTAACTTTTTTGTCCACCTGCCACTGTGGATGATAGATTACAAAATCTACCAGCCACTCGATAGATTACCATTGTTTTTTTGGCTGGTGAGTGAAGCAAATCTAGCAGCCACTTGCATATTTTACCAGCTTTTGGCTGGTGGCTGGTGCTAATTTCCAACCCTGTTGGTACCAATGGATTCCTTAGGGTTTTTAATTTCTTATGATACCAGTATCTTCACTCTAGCTTTAAAACTGAGCCCGCTATAACCTAAACATCGCAAGTTGCGTTGATGCTAGGGATGTCCATAATTAACCGTTTAACAGTTAAACGACATTAAGCATTTTAACCGATTAACGCTATTGGTTAAAACGGTTAAAAGAAATGTTAATACTTAACTCGAGTGGCTCGTCACTTTAAGGAGAAAAGCTGGTCCACCTTAACAGCCCACCTTAAGAGGCGGAGCCGGAGTTGCAGGATACAGAAGGCTGGCTCCGGTCTCTGGCTCGCTTGAGCGGAGCGGAGGAGTTGTAGTCGTAGCATTTATTCACCGACAAATAAACTGTACACACACTGCTACACCTACGTTCACAGCTAGAACGCCACCAACAACCTCACACTCACCGCCAACACACACACACGGTCTGTTGGAAACTCACTAAAGTTACGCAGACTACGTGTGTGGCGGCGAGCACGAAGCCTCCGGCAACGCTAGAGCTGCTAATACACAACTTATGCCGGGCAGACACACAGCTGACAACCTGCTAAACTAAACTAAATGTGCGGTGGAGACTTTTACTGGGAAAGTGGCTGCATGTCCGCGACACTACACGCAGCATCGTAGCTGCTAAGTTAACGCTCCCGGACGGTGAACTGGGGACTCCCGTCAACCAATATTTGTTGTGCTCCTGCAGCTGCTACGAGGCACAACTCTTGTCGGTTGACGGTTAATAATCGGTTATCGGTTAAGAGCATTTTTCAAAATGAGCATCCCTAGTTAATGCGTTGAAGAAATTAGTGTTAACGCGTTATTATCGTGTTAACTTTGACAGCCCGAATTTTTATCAATACACCTTAGCTAGCTGATATGATGAAAGACACAATTAATTTATTAAATTAATATACATTTTTCAGCTGTCAATCATTTCTACAGTGGTTGCAATCCCTTTAACCTCTAGGCGCGTATTAGACATTAAGCAGGCACTGACAACCAAGAATTAAGAGAAATTATGCTCCAAGATGATCATGCATGTCAAATGAGAGTAAAGGCATCTCACAACTTGTCTTTCAGCCACGTTGTTCAGGCGTCTTTCTGACCATCCCTCTGTAGGAACAGCGATCTACAGTACACAGGCCACATAAGGGCTTGCATTATACTCGCGACTATTTTCTTACATTGGGTTGAGTGTTGGGCTGCCAAAACGTGAATGACCTTAACTCAATACTATGCCTGAACGCATCCTGTGTAGACACTAAAAGCTCTGAGGCTGCTGCTGCTCTGCTTGACATGTAGGCTGTTACTGGAGGTTAGTTTGGAAGAGCAGGTGCTCTGGACTGTCGTACAGTATATGATGCAGTATTCCTCTCTAAGGTGTATATTGGTTTGGCATCGTGCTGTGCTGCCCTGCCTTCCTTTAGCACCACTCTCTGGTAATTTTGAGACAAGACTAGGTTTGTAAAATTTCTGTTTTCCTGTTTTGCTGTGTCCAATAAAAATCCGAGGTACCTTAAACGGATGATTTTGAATCATCTACATTTAGGTTGCCACCTCAGACTATAAGTTAATGTTCATCCACCACTGTCTCCTCTGCTGATTTCTGCTCTGCTGTGTTTCTCTCAGTTTTCCTCCACCGAGCTCATTAACGTTTGTGTCGGTCAGACTCATGGGAGCAGTCCGACCCTCCTCTGAGAGTCTGGCTAATGAACTGGACCTCACACAGACCACAAACACAGAGCCGAGCCGCCGTCAGTCCGCTACGATCCGCTGATTCACAGAGCCGAGTGTCGCCCCTGCTCGCCTCCTCCACACATCCAAACAGATCGGGGGGGATAACTCAGATACAGGAGAGCAACAAGGAATCATTCTGATCATTGTAACTGTCACACAAGTAACTAGAGGCCAACGTTTTTTATCTTGACATTTCATATCCTGATCAGCGACCAAGAAACCTAAAACATGCATCCTAATCTGAACCTTTTTGAAGCTATAACCTGCACCTACACATCTCATTTCTGTCAGATTCATCAGCTAATCTTAACTTGGTTATATTTTAATTTATCACCAGGTGACTCTACAAACCCCATCTCTTTAAATATTCAGTCCTAACTAAAACAACAACATATATGGTTAAGTAAAGGTAACTTAAACTACTTGTTAAATGTGAGAGAAAGGTGGTAGGAAACTGAAAAGAAAGAGCAGTCTCTGACACTTTACTGACCCATCCGTCCACCTCCCTAACAGGTTTTGTGGAGCTATAATGTCACGCGTTGCTTCTGAGAGACAACAGTTGTAATTCACACAACCATAAGAGGTTACTTGTCAGGTAAATATGTATACACAAACAACCAACGCTATCAGGTCACTGGGACTTCATCATTTCCACCTTCCACCTCTTTGTTACCGAGCAGTTTACCGACAATTCTTTAACATTCTCATTCTTGTTGCTTCGTATTTAGTGTTTTTGATATACTTCTACTAGTATTTCTTTCCATCTTTATTTTCATCTTTAGTAATAAAGACACCAGATAACTGTGGTGTCATACAGGACAAATATTTTTCAATAAAAATCTCCTGTATTTTATACAGCCTTGAAGTCGCTGAAATATAACATTAAGAGCGAACAGAAAGGAGAAGCATATGCCTACTTGAAAATATATATACATATATATATATATGTATATATATTCAAATAGGCTACTTGAAGAGAATCATGTACAATACAAGCAAATGCAAATATACAAATTATAAGAAAGTTACATACAATTCGTAGCTCAAAACCAAGTTTACTTATTATTTTAATGTGTAAAGATAATGTCACAGACAAGAACACACTAGACAGATATGTATATAGCAACAGGGAGTGTGTGTGTGTTGGGGGGGGGCTCACTGACAAATGGATTACAGGGCCATCACTTGTAGTGCCGCAGAAATCCCATTAACCCCTGTGGTGAAAGAATGGGATGCGCGCACACACACACACATACACACACACACACACATACAGTATATACGTAAAGAGTCGCCGCCATCACCAGAGTTCATTATTCTATCTCTGAGATCAGTTGGTTTTCTTGTTTATCTTCTTCAAACCCTTTACATTGTTTCACATTAGGAGTCCTCTGGTTTTAAAGTCAATTTGAATTACAGACGATTTTGTCTTCGTCTTCACAGAGGAGCTCCACATGGATAATATGCAAATTCTGATGTGATTTTTACCTGTTTTTATATATATTTTTAATTAAAAAAAACTATGAGGCTTACAAATCTTCTGGGAAAATGTCCAGTGACACCACACAGGCCAGGAGCACAGCTGGATTATTATTATTATTTTTATATTCCTCTTCTAGTTGTTGTTTAGTGTTTCTAAGTGGCTCTGCTGGGCTCTCTTACTTCACACTGTGGTATTAAATGTTAATATTAATAAGATCTGATTACACTGGAGTGTGTTTACTGTAGCTCAGCTGCAGACGAGTCGTCGGCGGGCAAACTGGTTTCAAAGCCATTTTACTGGAAGCCTGAACATTCAGGCTCAACATATACAAACTGGCAGTGATTCAACTGTGATTATTTATGTGTTTCATTTTAATATAATTGTACTGGATGCCAAGTGATGCAGAGAGGTGGGAAAGCATTCAGGGATTTAATGTAAATGTTAAGACATGTTGGTATAAACAGAACAGACGGATAATGAAATGTTAAAAACAAAAACGGACTGAAAATACAGAAAGAGGCATAAATGAAGAAGTGTGTATTTCAAGATGAAATTTATCAATAAAAATGTAAACGTGGATCTCATGGGTGCAATAAAATACAAATGAATGCTTTGTTTTATATATTTTTTTTAGAAGCAAATTTTTTATTTTTGTGTGAGCCGCATGCAGCTTTTCAAAATAACAGCACAGAGAAATTGTGATGCAAATAGTGTGAAATTTAAAATGACGGACATATTACAGATTTACATACTTAATAATTTTAATGACATTTAAAAGCATGAAAAGGTTTGTAGTAATTTTCATGGTTTTAATTTTAAGTGAGCCTGAATGGCAAAACTGCTTCCACTTGGCACCATTAATATACCAATGTTAATATATCAACTGACGACAACAAATTAAATCATCAAACAGCAGTTTTCACCGCAGTTTGTGGAATTAGAAAATATCTAAATATAAATGAGATTAAAAAACTAAACACTAAATTAAAAACTGATCAGTTTCCCTGAAACAACCCGACAGAAATCATCACAGCTGCTTTTTAGATTTTAAGCAGATAATCCTCTTTGTGCTTTCGGCCACTTTAACCTTTTCTGCTGCTTCAGACTCTGATGTTGAAGCCCGGACGGATTTCTTTCCGACTAATTACCCCGCTATGATCATTTAGCAGAGGAGCGTCAGTCACATCGCAATAAAATATATAAAGCTGTTCAGAACGTGTTTGTTTATGACTGATAAAATGTTTGATTTTCAAGGGAGAGAGACGTTTTGTTTTTTTATTTAGTTTGAGAGAATTTTATTGCACAGATTTCTAGTGTGTCTTTTTTTTAATATACAGATACATATATACTAAAAAATAAAGCCAGCAATGAATTCAAATAATTTGAAAGGAAATTAGATTTTATGTCCAAAAAATATTAATTTTGATGTGCCATATTTCCGTAAATCTGGTTGTATTTTCAATATTAGAGTAATTTTTTGTGCAGTAGTACAACATTTAATTTTTATTTCATTAGAAAAGTCCATTTTGCATGAAGCAAAAAAATTAAGAAGTACAAATAACAATAACAAACTATACAATAAAGTCAGACTGTTTAACTGACACCCTGAGACAACTTTTAAATCCATAATTTTGGAAATACAAGACAAGTAATACCTTTTTAGACACAAAGCGTATAAATGTATTATTCGTTGTGTATTTAAAATTCAAAAACAGATGTATGTGTAGCAGCAAGTAAAAACAGATACTCTTTAAGTCTGTGAGATCTGTGATGTGTTAAATTCTGCAGATTTACGTCCTACTTGAGACACATTATGTGACAGAGACACAACAATGTGACGTTAACAACAACTCAGTGAGAAAAGACAGCCCATGGTGACACCTTAAATTATTCGGGGCTCAAATTCATTAAAACAAAAAGTCACATCATCACTGTCAAATTTTATTCAACCAAAATATCTTTTAACCCACAAACAGCACAACAGAAATATCAACGAAAATAACGTTTTTTGCCTTAAACTGCAGATTTTATCAGAGTGCAGATAACTGTTCACCATCAGATATAAAACAACAAATCTCTTTCATAAAGGAATAAAATCCCCATTTAAACTAACTATTTTCAAAATAAAATCCTCCTCCAGCCGAGCCGGCCGGCACATTCAGACCTCCTGCCTACAAACACACACACACACACACACCCGGGAACAAAACTCTCCCACCCACCAACTGAGCCTCCACACACACACACACACACACACTCTTCGGACCCTAAGCAGACGGCCACGGCGGCCGGCAGAGTAAAAAAACTCCACCAACATCCACGGGCTGCCCGCCGTCATCCTGCTGCTGCTAGTGGTGGGCTGCACGGTGAAAGTGTGTGTGTGTGTGTGTGTGTTTAGGGGACGGGGGGGTGGTGGTGGTTTTGGTTTGACCGAGAGGAATTCACAAAGTTCACGGTCCTGTTACGGAGAGGATAAAGCCGCCTTTGTCTCTTTGGCAACACAACTCTTTTTACTGAGGCTGGAGGAGGAGAGGAACCTGTAGCGTCCGTGCACCAAAACTAACCACAGCATCAGTCTGTGGTAGTAAAGTGTTAAATGTAACGGTGACAGTAATAATGAGCTGTCCTCTAACGAACTCTCAGCACTGTGAGCTCTTTCATCTCTCTGGCTCATTTGGACGAGCCGGCCACAATAGACTATTGTGAACCATCAAAACTCCCCCCGACCCCCTCCTCGCCTCTCAGCGGAGTCACCAAACTGCCCCTAAACCCCCATTTGTCTGCCAGCTTCTCCCTGCTCGGACTTCACCCCCCCCCCTCTCTATTCTCCACTTCAGCCACCACGGCAGTGACGGGGGTGTCAAAGGTCGGCTGGCCTCGCTGACCACGACAAGCTGCTAAATGTGGCCCCGGCGCTGCAGCCGGAGCCCCGGCGTGTCCCGGAACACCACCGCTGAGAAGGGTGTGAGTGTGAGGGAGGTGGGGGTGTTTGCTCCCTGGCGCGATGTAATTGCCACGGCGGCGGAGACGTGTCAGAGCTCAGGAGCCGAGCGCGGCGTTCAGCTTTGGTATTTCTCAGGGAGTAAAACATAGCAGAAGTTTCCTGTTAATTACATGGAACAAGAGTAAAGGATGACAAGAGGAGACTCGACAGCAGAAGGACGGAACAAACCCCCGGTCGCGGCTGCAGACCCGAGCTGGCACCCGTCCGCTAACGGGACGAGACAAGAGAGGGGAGCACAGCGAGGGGGCTGCAGAGACGGGACGCTGACAGATAAAAACAACAAACAATCCGAACGGGTCACAAATCCAGGAGCTTTTTTTTTCTAAATAATACACAAAGCTGCTGTGTGGTGCGACGTTTCTGAAAGCCACAAGAAGAAGAAGGAAGAGAAAGAGGAGGAGGGAATGTTCCTCTTTTGGTTGAAGAAAAAGAGAGGAAGGAGAAGAAAGCAAGAAAAAAAAAAAGAAAATGTTGTGCCAACTTACCATCCACCAGGTCCTGGCTGAGATGTCGTAGCAGAGCTGCCATTTGATGGAGCCTTCCGTGGTTTTCCCTGCCATTACGCTGTCAGCAAGCTTCATCTGATGCGAATGCGCTCAATGGAGATAAGACACCTAATTGAGAAAACATTTGCACTGGCATGTTGGGCAACATGTAGCCCGCTCCATACCATATGGAATCATGGGTAAAAAAAAAAAAAAAGCTCCTTGACAATGAACCAATCTCATGCAGACCCCGTGGCAAGGTGAGCGGCAGTCATCTGCTCAGAGAGGGAAAACACACACCCCCTTACACACACACACACACACACACACACACACACACACACACACACACAGTGAAACACAGAACACACACACACAGCCGAGCAGAATGATGAACCTTTTTTCTGCATCGCCGTACGCCTCGGGTCGCTTCTCCCTTCTTCTGTTTTTCCTCCTCGGGTATAATTAGGGCTTGTTCTTCATTATCATCATCATCATCACCAGGAGCAGAAGAAGAAGAAGAGGCAGCCCGCGCTAAACTGAACTGACTCCAAACAACTTCTACCGCTTTTTTATGGTCACTTTAATGGGACGTAGGCAGGTAGGGAGCGAGTGAGAGAGGGGACATAGGGCTGAAGCTCCACAGGGCGATCAGTCCTCTGGACACATGAAACTGCTTACACACTATCATGCTATGTTTTGTTTTGGGTTTCCATCCTTTCCTCCCCCCCTTTCTTCCCTGAATCCCTCCATCCCTCCTTCAGCAGAAAACGTGTGTTTTGGCATAAATACCTCCAAACTGAAGGATCCAGTTGAAGTCCGGAGAGAGAGAGCAGACCATCATGCTCCATGAAGGGTCGACGCTGAACGCCGTCCACGGTCCGCCTGAAAAACACCACACACCGCTCCATCAGTAAGTCTGCTTTCAAACTTCACTTACAGTTTACATTTCTGTCTCAAGAAGAAGTAGAGGTGGAAGAAGTAAAATTAGCAACACCAACAGTGAAAAAATACTTCTCTACAAGTAAAAGATCATACAAGTAAATAAAAGTACTCATAAGGCAGAAAAATGGCTCCTGTAAGTGTTGAATATTAATTATATAATCTAGGACTATCCCTATGGTGGAAATGAAGCTAGTTTAACTGCTTTGTTGGGTAGTTGTAAAGTAACTTGTGACTGTCAGTAAAGAAAAAGTATAATATATTGAAGCACTTTATAATAATAAAGTGCCTTTTATATAGGGTTTATTAATGTTAATAAGTCATTAACTTATGCTTCATGGGTCAGTTATAAGTCAATTAAAAATTAAAGTAAAAAAAAATTAAATAGTAAAAACTATGTTTAAATACATTTTATTACAGCCAGATATGCAAAATGTTAGAGATGCCTTTTTGAAAAATATTTGTAGGTAATTTGTTGAATTTCATTACAGTTGGATGCCATTTTTATATTATAGACATTGTTTTGTACTATACACCAAGTAACCATGGTATCGAGTTTATTAATCTAAATCTCAACAATAATTTGAAAATATTGGTCAAGATGTTCCGCTTCCTCTTAAAAATGGCAAGTGGTCAAATGTGCATTAAAGGAGTCTTCCTGAAACTTAAAGACATATACATAAAGATGTAAATAAAAGGTAAAACAAAAATGGCTCATATTAATGGATTTTAATTGATCTATAAAGCAATAATACATTATTTATGAATTATCAATAATGCTATAAATTACAACTTTTAATCTCTTTCTATCCTTTACTGAAAAGTGTTACCCAATATTTCCTCCTGAAATGTAGTAAAGTAGAAAGTAGCAGAACATAAATAAAGTACCTAATCTCTACTTAAGTATTAGACTTGATTAAATGTAGTTATTTATAATCCACTACTGCCATCTGAGAGAGATCATTTAAAACAAGATTATTTTTTTTTGTATATGAATTATTTAATAATTTAAATTTGAGCCTTTTTTGATTCATGTGATCATTTGTTTAACCCCTTTAAAAGCCCCATTTTTACAAATGTATGGCACGTCAGTGTGCATATTGGGGAAACATCTAGAAAATGTCCATGAAATGTAAATATAATGTCTTGTTTTTGTTTTTTTATTCAAATATGTATATGTGTATTCATATGTGGAGTGTCAAGACCATAAGTAGGACATACAGTGTTTTTATTTTCCAAAAACTTTACTGAGGTGACAATTAAAAGGTAAACAGCAGGGTTGAAGTGATTAAACAAAGTTTTTACTTATTATTCAATAACTCATAATGTGTATATTTGTATACTATTACTGTCCAGTCAAAACTTGTACCTTCAAAATAAACAGTTAACAAAAAACACCTTGTTTTCAATTCGATACAACAGCGTTTCTTATATGGATATGGGATCAACCACCCTAAAAGATTTGATGTGCATTCTGTCCTTCTGCATATCTCTTCCTTTAAAATGTTTATGGAAAAGCAGTTGAAAGTGTAGATTAATTAAAAATGGTTCATTCAAAGACAGTTGTATTTTCCCTTCACAGAATCTAGCCTGTAAATGCAGCGCTATACCACTGGATGTTTTAGTTTTGAAAGGCTTTCATAACATCATTTGTGGTTGCAGTTTTTCAACTCAAACAGAAGCATGAGATTCTTTTAAAACCAAGACTGGAGTTATGAGAATTCGTTTTGTTTTTTCCTGGACAGATAAAAGCAGCAGGGCTCATCCGAAGCAGCAGCGTCCCATCATGTCGCACATCAGCAAACATGTGCTTTAACCTGTAAGATAATTTCACTGTCTGGTCGGGGGGGGCTGGGGGGTGAAGGGTAATAAAGGGCGGGGGGTCTGTGAAGCTCAGGTTCCTAATCAGAGGGGGAATACCTGAACCAGAGCAGAGCCGCCATCAAACAGTTCTCCCATTGTGGCGGCCAAACGGAGGAATGCGATTCAGCCGGAGATACGGAGGGACGTTCGGGTTGTTGGGGGGTAAGGTACACCAGGCCAGGAGGTGAGGAGCTGGAGGAAGGAGGGGGGAGTCTTGAGCCATTGTTTTTCAGTGAACAGCAGTGATGCCAGACCACGTAAAAGGTGCTTCAGAGTTCAACTTAGCTGAACTCTCAAGCAACTAGTACAAAAAGTTCCAGGTAGCAACTTAAAATAAATAGTTTTGTGCCCACATGTTTCAGAGACTTTCAGAAGTGTCACCTCAGGAGATAAAATTCTTGAGGAAACATTTTTGTACTTCAAATAATTTGAACTTTAAACTATCCCAAGCTGGTGATAAATGAGTTTGTTTTTCTTCATCACCAACAGTACTTAAATCAGGCTACTATAAATTATATGGTGACTACTGAGCTAAGATAACCAAGCACTAAGTTTGCACCAAACCCAGTGCAAATATAAGCCTGAGAATATATGTCTTAAAAGGTAAATAATGTTATTTGTACTGGAAAAGTGAAAAGTGGTTTTAGTAAGTTGGAGGAGCAGGTGGAACCAACACATTCTCACTCCCAACTCGTACCGCCGCTTGGTCAGTGTCCCTCGGCGCACGGGGTACCCCTCTTACGTTACATTTGGACGGACCAGGGATGGTGTGTCACTAAACGTTCGTTACATAAATAGTGACCTGTCAAAATAAACTTTTGACTAAAATAGAGTGGTAGCTAACTTGGACGTAACTGTTTAACTACTCATTAGTCAATGTGACCTTGAGCTGCTAACGAGCTGCAAGCTGCTAAACTGAACTTTTAACAAAAACTAAACTCTTTAAAGGTGCAATGTGTAAGATATGGCCAGAATTTTACTTTAAAACATAAAAAAATGAACACTATAAACACTATCAACAGAATGTGAATAAGTTACAGTGTTGACGTTATGTCAAAAACGTCTATAGTGAGCATGCTAAACAGATAACCATGGCCCGTCCTGTCTTGTAATACCCCTTGTTCAACCAAGTCATTCTCTCGTCTCTGCCATCCCAGACCCGTACAGTTCGTGGTTAGTGGCACAGTAAACACAAATGATGCCTAACGCAAACTATAGGCCGACGCCGCACATAAAAAGATAGCAGTGTTATTTTGACCGTCTCTCATAGTTTCAGAAGTTTCTGTTCGTTAGTAATTGTTTTTTTTATAACTGATGATAAATTTAGAGTGTATGGACCCAGTAGGAAAGGTGAACTGTTGCCCCCTATGTCTTTGGAGCATGTGTCTGGATATTACAAAGTGCATCTACCAAAACTACTACTACTACTACTACTACTACTACTACTACTACTACTACTACTACTACCGGGTAGGAACCTGAATTACACTGTGCACCTACCAAAACTACTACTACTACTACTACTACTACCGAGTAGGAACCTCAATTACACAGTGCACCTACCAAAACTACTACTACTACTAAAACTACTAAGTAGGAACCCGAATTACACAGTGCACCGACCAAAACTACTACTACTACTACTACTACTACTACTAC